>JAPYZN010000006.1:0-131683 GCA_030522865.1 Psyttalia lounsburyi
TTTTTTTTCACTTGTTACGAAATATACTATTTCATCACGCTGTGTCGGAAAAGTAACTTTTCAGTCACTCTCCGCTTCGCGTCGAGTACTTTTTCGACACATTGAGATGAAAAATTATGTTCGTAACTCGTGAAAAAAGTGGTTTTTGTCTCGTGGGATTATATCACTCGCCTTCGGCTCGTGACCCAAACCTCCCACTCGCCAAAAACCATTTTTTTTCACTTGTTACGAAATATACTATTCTCTAGTTGTCTGTCGTTGGAGCTCAATGGAACTGGTTATTGCGAGTGGAACTACAATGGACTGGGCCTGGATTATCAGATTTTGGCGGGACCGAGTTTCATAGCTGTTTTTACGATAGTGGGAGTGATCCTGGGAATCGTAGCGGACCGATACAACAGGTGTGTGTGCAAAAAAAAAATCGATCAAGAGAACGTGTTCTTCTGTCTAATTTCATCTGAGAATTTTCCCTCTTAATTTCTGGATTTTTGGGGATTTTGATAACGCCATCCGATTCCTGAGGATGTTTCCTAAATATCTGGGGAGTTAGATCGAAGGAAGCAATTTGAATGGCCATTTATTTATTTTTCAGAGTGAGAACTCTGGCTGTTTGCACATTAGTCTTCAGCATCGCAATTATATTGATGGGCACAGTGAAAGAGTATTGGCAATTAGTGATTCTGAGGATGGTTTTAGCAGCTGGGTACGTACATACATATTCTCCTGTGAAGTAGCTGCAAAAGAATCCTAGGCAATGATTGTTTAAATTAACTTAGGGAGGCGGGTTGCAATCCGTTGGCCACGGGTTTGCTGTCGGACTGGTTTAAGGAGGAGCAGCGGGGACTGGTCATGTCAATTTTCAACTGGGGAATATATGGTGGCTATGGTATTGCCTTCCCCATTGGCAGATACGTGCCAGCAATGAATCCCTGGGACCTGGTGCGGCAAGAAAAAAATCCGCAAGCATAATCAACGTAAAAATATTTTTTTTAAATCCAATTTCAAATTTTAGGGTTGGAGGGCGTGTTACTACGGCGTGGGAATCATCGGAGTCATTGTGGCCGTTATGACAGCACTGACATTGGTGGAACCGACGCGCAAAACCATTGCCGAAGACACCAGTGGTAGTGATGGGGAAAAATTGACGATTTGGAATGTTTTATTCCATCCTAGAATGATTTTAATTTGCCTCGCTGCGAGTATCAGGCACTGCGGTCAGTAAATAATTTGAGTAAATTAAATGTGAGATTTTCTGAGACAAATCAGTCGAGCTCTGAACAACATCACTGGTGGCAATGATGTTCAGTTGCACTACAACTGATAGTTAATTGTCGAGATAACGATTAATTAATAAAACAATTTTAGGTGGAATGTGCTTCGCTTACAATTGCGATCTTTACTACCGAGACTACTTCCCAGATTATGATCTCAGCTGGTGGCTATTCGCAGTGACAATTGTCGTCGGTAGTATTGGTGTCGTTGTCGGTGGATTTATCAGTGATAAATTTGTGGCAAAAATGGGGATAAAGTCACGAGTAGCTTGCCTTGCCATTAGTCAATTGATAGCCACTCCATTTGCCTTTGGATCGGTGGCTCTAGAGCCACTGGGAGCTATTATTACCCTGGGAATATCATATTTCTTCGGTAATTTTATTATTACTCCACTGTATTATTGCAGAGTCAACAATTTAGACATTTGATTGTTGAATTATTGAATTATTGTTGCAGCTGAGATGTGGTTTGGAATAGTATTTGCTATTGTCGTTGAAATTGTGCCACTCAGCATGAGATCAACAACCATTGGTGTTTTTTTATTTGTTATGAATAATATTGGAGGTAATTTGCCGATCCTCGTTGAGCCCCTGAGGAGAATTATCGGCTTCCGGGAGAGCCTCTACGTACTTTACGCGGGCTTTTATGGCATCAGTGAGTAGACTAATATACATTTCTGTCTGTCTATGCACTGGCAAAAATTGAATAATTATTTTTTTAAGGTTCCATCATGTTTTTATTCACCATGTTCTTCATGGATGGCCCACCGACCAAGTCCGAAGCTACGACTGGCGAGGGACACGACAATAAAACATTCACCAACGATGATGGCTTTACCCTAGAATTACCAAGACTTCCCAGCAGGCCACCAAATCCCGACCACTCGAGGCTATGATTTTATATTTTAATTTTTTTCTCAGTTATGAATAAAAATCAATTGTTCGTTGAGTTTGAAAATGTTAGAAGACACGAATGATTGAGGATTCACGGAGGGAATAATGAACAAGCTCTCGAGCGAGGCTTGGGCCTTTAAGAATTAATTTCTTGTCTGCAAGAGGAGAATAGTTGAGATGACAAACTACTGGTCCTCGTTGCGTATCAAATGATTAGCTTGCGGGAGAAAAATACGTACGGAGATGTTAGTTAATGAAATAGTGCTAGAGATGACGTTTCTTCCTTGCACAAGAATAGATTTTTTTTATTGTTAAATTGATTTTTGCAAGACAAACTGGGGTTTCGGACGAGTGAGGCGTCAGTGTATGGGAGGAAAAAATGAGCAGATACTGTAATTTTCTTGGAAATGTGAATTTATTCAGCTTAAGAAAACCATCATTTGTGGGGCTAGAGCCAGGTCGCACTTAAATTTTTTCGTCATACGTCGATAGTACAAAAATCTTGGCCCAATGAATGCCAAAAAGATACATTTCTACCTGTTCGTCCTCTCAAATCTACCATTTTTTTTGTTCATCACGAACAATATTTATGTTATTTAATATAAATAACCCGGACATTGAATTTGTAATATACAAAAATATTTTTAAGATGAAAAACAAATTGAGATCTTGATTGCCATTGAATTGTATGAATGGATCATGTACAATAGAGAAAATGAAATTACATTTGGAAGAGCAGTAATTAATAATTATCTGAAAAACAAATAAATTTATCGGGGAAAATATTTACATCTTTTCCTTCCAGCGTAATTATATATTTTACGATTGAAATTCTTCATTCGTGACGACTGGCAATGGCTCCTTTCATGAATTTCACACCAATAATTGACACTCATTTTATATACTTATCATTATCTCATAAATATAAAAATAAAAGAATCACATTAATGAGCTATTAATTTGTCATGGGTGGATAATGTTTGGAATAGCCGCTTTCTTCATTCAATACTATTATTGTTATATTCCCGTAAAACTCCGTTGCTCGCGCTCTTTCCAAATTTTTTAATGACAAGTCTCGTGGCTTCATGAAAATGTCTCAAAACATTTGACATCTCACGTAACCTTCACAAACTGTCGCTCAATTCTCCGATTGTTCAGTACCTAAAATTTTTTGTCTGATTTTTCATTGAGTTACTGCAAACAAAAAGCCGAAGAGAAATTCGTGCCCCCAAATTGAGTTGCGGAAAAAATCTGAAAAAAATTGAGAGACAGTTTTTCAAGCCCTCCAATCGTACAAAAAATCCCCCACCGGTATTATGCAATGTTGGAAGACATAAACAACCGCACAAACAAAATGAGTTTTCAATATTTTTCACCTGCAGATCGCGCTCGTCACTTGAATAATAAATCAACTCCCTCAGCAGTCATCAGTGGAAGTACTCGAAACTTGTGTGCTAGCGCCACTGGAAAAGCTACTTCTGCATGTCTCAACAATCAGAGCATTCTCGGGCACCTGAATAAACTGGACTTTCTCCTTTGGCCACTTGCTCTTACCATGAATACAATGAAAAATATTAAACCTATTATCGATATCCGAGTGTGACAAATTTCCACTGTGTCGTCTCTTCAAGACCTTTTTCGCCATCAACGAGCGATTATTTTTATAAGCCAACTCTCGCCTGAAGCAGAACAATTTTTTCAATTCTCTTTTAACCCGTTTTGATCGATATCCAAATAGCATAGGACTAATATAAGCTGTTGAAATGAACATACTGACTGCCACAATATCACTCTCATGTGGTAAATGTCTGTGAAAATCGCACGGTAAATTTCTCAACATCAGCACCAAAAAATATGGCGTCCAGCAGATGAGACTCATGACAATAACAAAAGCACTCACTCTAGCTGCCCTAGTTTCCTCCCTGTACTTGAACAACGAGCCATTGCTTATTCTGTATTTCAAAGTGTTGATGTAGCTGCTGGTACTCTTGGTACTGGAGACCCGTTGAAGTGACGTCCTATGAGGCGGCGTGATCGTGACAATTGGTGTGACATTCCCGAAGAAGTCACTCTCCCCCGAAAACTTGGAATAAATATTCCCATGAATGCCATCATCATTCACCTCAACATTTGTCAACTGACTTTCACATTTCGTCAATTTCCCCTCATCACAGGTTCTCCCATCATTTGCGCCTGTTTCCACTGCTCGACTCATCGGATCATTGGTCTCAATGATTGAAGAGCCAGAAACTTCGTTACAACAGCTGACTTTCGCCTCCCCCTCTTCATTTTCAAGTGTTGACATGCATTTCTCCACATCCTCAGCATCTCTGAACATCAGGTCCTTCTCCTCCTCGTCGTCATCTTCACTGCTTTCACTGTGCATGCTGAAATGACCCAGTGTAAATATATCTAAATCCCTCTTCATAATTCCAGCTT
Source organism: Psyttalia lounsburyi (assembly GCA_030522865.1). Lineage (NCBI taxonomy): Eukaryota > Metazoa > Arthropoda > Insecta > Hymenoptera > Braconidae > Psyttalia > Psyttalia lounsburyi. The sequence goes on from JAPYZN010000006.1 coordinate 4,605, forward strand.
CGCACATGAGATCGTGGGATGATTTGCATTGTCTTCCTGAATCATCCGGCAATGTCCCGTTGACAAGTAAATTGTTTTCATTGTTCGCTTTGTCAAAAAATTCAGCTCTCAATACGGAAATGGGAGTTTTAATTGCTTCTTTGGTATCATCGTTTGACTGTCGCGATGAAACATCGACTTTCTGCGAGCCAACAGTGAACACAACTGTCGATGGCTCCTCCTGAATTGGTGATGGTGGATTAGCGGACTCTGAGAAACGTCTCGGTATCTGACTAGGTGAATTCTCCGTGCTTTCCTCGATCGACGAGAGGCTCGAAATTTTAGTTATCCTACGGAATTCCTCGTTGGAGAAGTCCTGACGCACTGGACAATACTCATCGCTGAAACTTGGAGACGACAGGATCGGCCGGGAACCCGTTCGCCTGGTTCGCTTGGAGTTGTTGTGCGCCGCTGAGTATATACTGATGTATATCCAGCAGACTCCAATGAAGGGCAATAAATAAGCGAATAGAGTGAATGCGATTGTATGAATAAGTCCATATGTCATGGATATTTTGGAATGGTCAGCACCTCCAGAGGCTGACCAGAGGCTGGCCTCTGTCAATGTGTCATTTTTCTTTGTCACTTCTGTCGCTGGTGGGGCTGGAGTTGTCGTGGCATTCGGCGAGGAGTGACAGATCAGCCAGAGACTCTTTGGATTTGGATTGAGGGCTGCCATGAGACTGAAGGCCAATGATATTATCCAGACTGAAGTTATCAGGATTCCACATTTCAGGGTGTCGATACGTGTGCGGTAACGGAGAGGGTCAACTACTGCCAAGTATTGATCCAGGGCAATTAGAAGCACCGAGAGCACTGAGGATGTTATCACCAGGGCTGTCGCTCCCTCTGCTACAGCGCAGATGCAAATCTTCCGTTGAATTGCCGGGGCGTCCAGTATCAGCAGGGGATTCAAGACGCAACAAGTGACGAGGTTGGAGACTGTCAGATTCATTACAAATCTGGAATTTATCAAATTAATAGGTCAATTTATTTGCTAATGACGAAATTTTTTTAAAGGAACAGTTGCAAAATATTTAAAAAAATATTCACAAATAGAATTGTCGAGAAGCAGGTAATTTATTTATTTATTCATATGTGTTTGTATTTTGCAACTCTAAGAGATTTAAAAATACTATCATTACAAAAGAAAATTAAATAATTAAGAAAACTTGAAAAAAAAAAAAAAGAATTTTTCAACATTTTTTTTTCGCAATCTTCAATTTACTGAAGGACTAAAAAAAATATTTAAGAATATAAAACTAGAATGACAAAATAGTTCTCTGAGGTAGGAAAATTGTTAGTAAATTCTAAACTTTCAAATATTTTTTGAAAGAAACAAATAAATTTGTTTCTCATTTGAAGTGGCAAAAAAAATTGGCTTGGAAAGCTCGAGTAGTGCTCCTGCCTCTCGCTTATATCAACACATTGTCAGATGCGAAACAAATCACAGAAGATTTGATGGAAAAGCTCAGATAGATAGTAGTTATATTAATGCCCTCCCACCTACGCGTCGCGCGGCATTTGCTCACTGCCATCCGGACAATTATATAATTCAAAAGAAATACTGACAACATTATTCGCGAATAATAATTTATCCGGAATTGTCCACCCAACAATATGCGCACTTATAAATACCGTTTCCATATCTCTTATCCATTCCTAATGATCTAATTTTAGTTTTTCACCGCGTCCACGATGAGTTGTCATTATCCCGTTATGTGTCGGCAAAATTAGTAACCTTGTCAAGTGGAAAACCACAGTTTCACCTTGCGTAAATATCGGAAGTGTCGGAAGTGAGCGACAGAGCGACGATGGCGCGGGTCAAAAAGCGCCCGGATTGTTTTTTTATACTTCCTCAAACGCGTAATGGCCACTTTTTTACAATCGATTTCGTCAGTTATGTCGACCGTTAGTCCCACCAACGCCACATTGTTTTCTTTTTGTAACGGTAGAAATCGCTGAAGCAATATATTTGTCCCTCCCGCGCTATAAATATTCTATGCATCCGTCTAATAACAATAATAATAGAAAAAAAAAATAAACATAAAAAATTAATACAATTTAAAGACAAGTGATCAAAGAATTAAAATTCATACGACACTTGTTTAACGAAATAAACCCGCCAAAAGCCTAACAAAATTATCGTCGCCGGAGGGGGGGTTGAGTGCTCTCAAGTAAACATAGAAAAATAATAATTATTGGAATAATAAATTTTAAAAATACAATATCGCTGATAATAATAATAACGCTCGACAGTAAAATGTTATCTGAAGTGGGAGGCGATTTAATTCGCGCCAGTTGGAGAATAAAATAATTTTCGTAATTAACGCGGACTGACCTGTTTGAAATTGTTCGAAGACCTGGCCGCTTCAGGAAAGCCAGCAGCAGAGTGCAATTGAGGATACATCCTCCCAGCAGTACTAAACTCCATAGGGCCTTTTCAGGTGTATTGTACCAGTCGTCCAAACGCGCCGGCTCTTCGATCGTTCGGCCTCCTGTATCTGCCGTCGTCCCTCCATCCATTCATAAATGATGAAGACCTAATGGAGAATAAAATAAATAAATTAATAGATACATAAAAATAATTATGAATAATAATAATAAATAGAGATGAATTTATTAATGGTAATAAAAAATGGGATTTATTGGTATAAATTAATGAATAGTACTGAATTTTAAAGAAAATTAATTATTAATTCATTAGGAGTCAATACTTGACGATGAAATATAAATATTCTAATAATTAATTAGTGACGCCGCATGCGCACAAGAGAGACGAGACGGGAGAAAAAAAACTTCGCGACAAAAAAAATGACAAAATCAGAATTTTTTTCCCGCAAATTGAGGCAGGATTAAAGGAAAAAAAAAACATTCTAAAATCATATTAAGCGATTACGGCGATTTGTTGAATTCTAAGATTATAATTTTCCATGTTTTCTCAGGTTTTTAATTCCCCAGGAGAGAAAAACGAGAAAAAAACTGGGAAATCTCGGGAACTCTGGCGAATCTAGGGAGAAAAAAAATCACGAGAAGGCGGCCTTTAATTTTCTGGCATTTTAAGAGTCTTTTATTTATGCCCGATGTACGTTTTTTGTAAAATTCTGATCAGCCGAGTGTTATGTCGCTGATATTGCGCTTTTTATAATGATGAAATAAGGAAATGAACAAGTTATATATGAGGAGGTTGAATCATGACCCCCGGCATGGCGACGTGCCCACTTGGAGGATGTATATATCTGTAAATCATGGGATCATTGTCGGAAGATCCAGAAAATATGTAAGGCAGGACGTAGCTCAGTTTGATCGTAAAGACTTAATAAATGTAAGACACATGTCGCGACTGCAGGCGCGTTTGGTGTTGTTACGTTTATGCTCGAAACTTGTCACTCTCGCTCTCTCTTTTCCCTCCTGCTTTCCCAGTTTTTAACAGGGGGAGAGCCCCCCCCCCTTTTTTTTCCCAGTCAGAATTTTTTAATATAAAATATTGACAATATTTTCCCATTTCCTCTTCATTCAAAAAAAAATGAGGACACGAAATATTACCAATTTTTCATTTTTAAAGAGCTTTTAATTTTGGTAATTAACAGAATTATTTGGACTTATTATAAATGTCATGCGATTGATTTAATGAATAATATTGACACGGGAATTCAATTTTTTTAATTGAATAATTGCCAAATGTTTTGACGGAACTCAAGAGTTACTTCTGGGGATTCCGAAAAATCCTCTGTCTTAAATTAATGATTGTTTAATTACTCACCAATAGGTAAAAATGATGGAGATCAGTTTTTTGTGCTCGACTAATGTCTAGACTCCAGTCAAAACATCAGTCCCACTTTGTACCGAACTATCATGACGAATTGCATTTCTTCGGCGTTTCTCATAATCTCCCCTCGGTCTCTCCCCAGTCAAAAATTCTGAAAACAAACAAAAACAAAAATTTAATACGAGGAAAAATACTGACATAATATTAGAAGTGGCGAAATGCCTGGGGAGAAAGTAGATACATTAGGCAGTCATTAAGGAATAAGTAAGAAAAGCATTTGTGACTTATCACTCATTAATTACATTTGAATTCCTTGGACTTGGCCAGTAATGACTAATACTCGGTTTTTTTCAATTACACGATCGAGATATCAGGAGTCAGATTGAACCAATGATTTTTCCAATCACCAATTGGAGATAAAATAATGTGTTAATTTTGAGGGGCCTAATTTGCTGGCTTGTAGCCATAAAATTGTTGCGTTCAAACGGCCGTCATTGAAAAGTGGGTAGCCTTGGAATTCTCGAAAAAAAAAAACATTGTATTAATGAATATCGGAAATAGCGGGGCCAACGAGAGTACAAGTGTACCCAAACTTAAGGGCCACCTTCTGGGCACTAAACATTTTTTTTTCCTCAGATTCCCCAGCTCTCCCAGATTTTTCTCGTTTTTTTTTTCTTTCTTGGAGAATTACTCACGTGAGAAAGCATGAAAAATTATAATTTTGGACTTACTAAACGCGCCATAATCTCTCATTAGGCGATAATTAGGTCTCCAGTGAATTCTGTGTATGTAGAAATAATAATTAAATTTTTTTCCCAAGTAAATTCGACCGCCATATTGTCTGCATCGACCAAAATGTCTAGGGAGTTGATGCTGTGAGTATATTGCGATAATTATATTGTTATCGACATTTGACATTTATCGTACCTAATTACCGCCTAATAAGAGATTCTGTCGGTTCGTTTAATCCCAACATAATAATTCTCCATGAATTCTCGCGTGTGGAATTCGCCACGCGGAGGGAAGGAAAAAACGCGAAAAAAAACTGACATCTTGAGAATTCTGGGGATCTAGGGGGAGAAATAAAAAAAATTCTCGCGAGGACGGCCCTTGAATAATCAAATGCAGCCGATTATAATTGTTTAATCGTAATTATCAAGGTATAATCACAGTCTGAATTCCTTAAACATTTTGCTCAATGTAGACAATATGGCGGTCGCATTTACTTGTGAAAGAAAATTTAATTCTAATTACATACACACAAGACTCACTTAAGGCCTTTAATTATCGCTTAACAAGAGATTATGGCGGTTTGTTTAATTCCAAAATGGAATGGTTTTGGATTGAGGAATGAACCAAAGGCTTATATTAAATAACTTGAGCACTGTATTTGTAATTATAGTTTGATTTTATTCAGAGGTCTTGACACCTCGAAGTTTTGGAAAAAGACTAACTCAAACGAAAACTAAGCAAACTCCTTTTTGCCTGCGACCTTTGTCCTGAGTTTTTCCTCTTGCCATATTCATGGCTGAGTCGTCCACTGTTGGGGAAACCCCTTGAAATGACTCGAGGCCCACATGTGTTTGGGACGTGTTGAGAGAAAAAGGGAAAGGACAGAGAACTGTCGTAAAACAGAACTATTGAGGGAATTTCGTCTACCCTCAATAAAGAGCGACAAAAAACTGGGCAATCTGGGGAATTGTGCGGAATCTAGGGAAGAATATATCAAAAAAATTCTCTAGAGGCCCTTGAATAATCAAATGCAGCGGATCTTAATTGTTCGTCGTCCTCGAGATGGCGATATATATATACCCGATATATACCTCTTGCTCTTGCTTATCGTTTATCATTCTTTGATTATATTACGAGGTTATAGAAAGAACTATCTCGCCGAGTCGTGGATCACGCTAGACCTCGCCTCGACCCTATCTCCACTTGTCAGCGTAATATTTAAAATGGAATATAAATTTTCTAATGCTGGTACGTTTATTGGAAAAAAAAAGGGAATAAATAAAAAATTATCGACGCGATAGCCGTAATGAGATGTACTGACAATGCAGGAGTCGATGGAGCATTGAGTAATGTTGATAGAGCTCCGGCTGTTATACTCAATGAACTGTTTCAATAATTAGTCAACGCCTACTCTAGTCACTGGTGGTATTATTTTCTAGAATTATCGGGTAATTGGAGTGCAATGTACACGCCAGCCGGACGGTATATATGTTGTGGAAAAATTTAATCGCAAATCTGCTAGTGCCAGTAATCCCTGCAATGTTTATCTAATTTTCCAGTCAACAGGCGATGGAAAATTCGGTGGAGATGGCGAGCTGGGGAACTATATTTAAATGGTTACTATTAATCGTCAGATACTCTGCACGACTACACTATAAATTTAGATATTTTTGGTTTTCCAGCTTTCTAATTAAATCGGGGGAGGAAAATTTGACAACACTCGACGCATTTATTCCAGTCCAAAGTTTCTTCTCATATATTTCTTCTTAAATTACCTCGAGGTCTTTTGCTGACGATTAGGAGACTTTCTCATTTTGATCTTGAGGATTAACGGTTATGCTTCAAATGCTGGGGTTTCCCAGGAGAGGTTGAGCTATTTTACGATTATTGGAGATTGATTGGGTCGAAATCGAAATTTTTTGACTAATTTTTTGTCGCTCTCAAAGAATTAAATTTTTGTCTAGATCTTCAATGTTTTATCCATTTAAGCATTTGTCTAATTAGATTTGGTTCGTCTTTGAAATTAAATTGATTGGAACATTAATTGAATTAATTAATTAATTTGAAAATTAAGGATTTAGTCCCATTTTGGTTTTTTGAGAATTGGGAGACTGAGTGACTCTTAAACGAAAAAAGTTTCGTCATCGCTGTTGTTGAGACTCGCGGTTTATTCCACTTTCCGCAAACATATTTATATAAATGATTGGAGCATCCACTGGAGTGATAATATTACGCCCAATATATTCGTTCTAACGATGGAAATTATTGACGTTTGTCGACGCTTACGGATATCAAGACTGTTAAGATAAACGTGTGCGAGGAAAACAAAAGCTGTCGAAATACTGCTCCGGGAGTCTAATGGGAGGAGTACGTGATTTCTTACTCGGAAAACTCTCGAACTGACGTTAATGATGAGAAGACATTCAAGTTGAAAACGTCATGAGACTCTACCTGAGGTATTCCAGGCCAAATGCGACGACTGCGAGCCCTCGGGCTCTTGGAAGCCAACGGAAATTTTTTTATGACTAGAAAACTCTCAAATTTTTCAGATTTTTTTCGACTGTCCACTGATTGTTTCAGAATTTCCTCTATATTTAGCAAATTATTTATTAAACGTCCAATAATATTCTAATTAATTAATTGTTTTTTACTGAGGACCTGGGGATTTCTTTTTTATCGCTCCCTAGATGCTCCAGAATTCCCTAGATTACAGTTTTTTCTGCGTTTTCTTCTTGGGGAATTACGCACGTGAGAAACCCCGAAAAATTATAATTTTGGAATGAAACAAATTGTCGTAGTCTCTTATTAAATGATAATTAGGTTTTGTAAGTGGCGAAGGCCGATAACAATATAATTATCAAGGTATAATCACAGTCTGATTTCCTCAGACATTTTGGTCAATGTAGACAATATGGCGGTCGCATTTACTTATGAAAAAAATTTTAATTATTATTACATACACACAAGACTCGCTTGAGGCCTAATTATCGCTTAACAAGAGATTATGGCGGTTTGTTGAACTCCAAAATTATAATTCTCCGGATTTTCTCACGTGTGTAAATCCCCAAGAACGAGAAGCGACAAAAAACTGGGTAATCTGGGGAATTCTGAGGAATCTAGGGAAGAATATATGAAAAAAAAATCCCGAGAAGAGGGGCCTTAATGTTGAAATCTCTCGGGTCAACACGCCCATCCATGTACCCTAATTTCGTATATGAAAATGCTAAGCTAGAGGACGACCAGCTCAGCAAGAGGTGAACTACAGTGAAACCCAGGTCATCTTGCTATCTATTTTCGACATGTACTCCTTATTTCCCCGCCACTTGAAAACGGAATCTTTCACTATCGTCTGTAGGTTGTACATGTGGTTTTGAGATTTTCCAGTTCCTCTTGTCATTAAATTTTCCATCCACGAGGAACATGGCTACATAAATATTTTCGAGACCTAAATTGATATCGTCTATAAATGAATATTGTGTCATCATTGGATAGACGTTAGTTTGTTTATTTGGGTGATATTTTTGTTTAATCAAATTTTAACTGAAGAACTCGGCTCGACATTGAACTGTGCAATTGCATATCTAACTCTCCCACTTGATTTAATTCATATCTCATTGTTTTTTTTTATTATTCAGCCGAAGACTTGTGGCGACCATTTATCAACGAGACCACGAAATTAAAATAAAATTTTGGTTAAATGCTACCTCTAGGTTTTTTTTGAGACATATTTCCAGACGAAAAAAAAAGACAAACCCACGAACTTTGACCCAAAAACCCTAGCCTATTACCCCATTATCTGCGTAAAATTCCCCTAGCCCCATAAAACAAACGAAATTGTCTTTCAATGTCCTTAAAAAAAATACCCATAATTGTTGGAATGTCCCATATATCCCAATTCGCAAATAAATTGATTGCTTCATAAAATCCAGAGGTTCATTCCTCTCAGTCGTTGTCCTCATTGTCAAAAATATTCTACCATCCTCTCCAAACCTCGTTCCTCCACCGATTTTCGTACGTGTTTAGGGGGAGGTGGGACAAAGTGGGACACTCCCTATCACCCCAAAATCCCATTTCTGATAACAACAGGGGTAGCGACATCAGACGTGGCTCCTTCGACATGAATTTTTACCTGAAAAACAATTATTCCCTGGGCGAACAACAATGTCCACACTTTGTCCAAAAAAAGACAAAGCCCACGTATCAAAGATCAGCAATAAAATGAGGGAGGGGAGGTAAATAATAATGAAGTAATGTTGCAGCATTGAATACTCACCGAACAATTTCTATCCGCAGTCTATGCTTCGTTGGTGGGCGATTTCACTCTGGCGTTATATTTTGACTCCTTCACTTTTTCACACCATTACAATATTACACCGACAAAATGTACAATTCAATACTGAGACACGTTTGCCCCCGTTGGGTTGCTCTGTCTATCTGACAAGTACATTTCAGCCCCCGCACTTTCATGAAAAAAAAATGTAAATAAATAATAACCGAGGTGGCCAATACTAACAGAGTGAGAACGAGGAATTGTCCAATTGTTGTTGGGAATTTTTTTGGTGGGGAGAGGTAATCAGCTGGAGACAGATGCTCAAGCTATTGATTTTCAATTAAATGGACAACTTTATTTGGCTGCCTATATCACGCGTGTACACTGCAGCTAAATCAGCGTCCTCCAACGTGCGTACGATGGCGCGTCTATGGACAGACTAATCCGACGACGGTAAATGCCGAGTCGACAGCCGAAAGTCCGCGAACATTTGGCCATCTTGGCTATGTGTTGTATGCTGCCCTCTCCTTTTTTTTTTCTCTCCCAATGCTCTCTCCCTTTCTCACTTACCGCACCATTCATCGGCCCCGATACAACTGGCAACTGCGCGACCACGAGAATTCAATTGCGTGTTGGTAATTTGTTAATTTAACCATTAAGATTTTTTTATGGTTTTTTCTGTTATAGTTGAGGCCATGCGGTGAGGGTAAATGGGGATCCATCCGCCATTTTGTCATGTTGGTTAAAAAATCTGAAAAACAAATTCGAGTTCAATTAGTTTACTCTGGAGGTCGTCTTTTGGGGCAATAAAAGAAAATTGAATAATAAACAAAGAGAATTGTCACGAGGCCCCGTTGATTGTTGGGTATCAGAATTAAGTAATCCGAAGTTCTGATTATTTGGCTTATTCATAAAAAAACATTTTAAAAATAAATTGTTAGTTTAGGAGGAGTTGAACAACAGAAAAATTGAGCTCTATTAGTCGAATGTTTATTTATCCATTGTTTATCTTTGTCCGTACAATGATTTCTGATTATTAATTGTTATTAATTATGAAAAAGAATGACGTCTTTTCGGAGGGAAAATTGAAAAATTTGAATTTCACAAATTTCATGACTCGTTGAGAAGGAAAAAAAAATTGAGATTAATTTTTTAAATCTCGAAGGTCCCCTATTTAATATTTTTCATTGCAAAAAATTTTGAATTTTCATGCATTCATCATTGAAAATAACGTCAATTCTAAGGAAATTCATAGTTTTTTCCAAAGCTATCGTAGACGTCTGCGCGCGTCACTCATGCATAAAATACTCTCGGTAATTGGATCTACATGAACCTGAAACTCCAGTATCCACGTGGAGGGCAGAAAAAAAAAAATTGCAATACCGAGATTAACGGAGAAATAAGCAAAAATGCACACGTGCGCAATGACATTAACAGTAAGGCGAAATTTCGACGAAATTTTATCGTATTTCGTAATCGGATGCCGACGAGGTCGTATCAAATTTTGAAATGAACGGAGATGGGAGAAAAAAAAATGCCGAATCAGCTAATTAAATAAATGAAGTCCAAGTGTTAGGCAATTAAACTGGTCACGTCTTGAGAGAAATATCGAAATGATCTGAGTATTTCGTCATATTTTTTTGTTGCAGATCGAATCCGTTTCCAAACACATTTTGTTCTAAACAAAAGTTTAACTCGAGGAAAAAAATTCCGATCATAGAAAAAAAATTCTTTTGGCGTGCTCTGTCCACTGGGTAACCACCAATTGCACCGATGAATAATAAATAATAGATAAATAGGGCCACGAAAATAATACATAATAAATTGCACTGGAAAAATTCAACGAAATTGGGCACAAGAATTATCAATTTTTCTTGAAATCTCTCGAGCCCCAAGGGAGTCCGCGCGGCAGTCATTGCCCGTATTATTTCAGAACACCTGTTCCTATAAATAGACCAGATACGCAAATGAAAAGTAAGTATTGATAATCATAATAAAAATAATTGTAATAAAATAATGATAACCCACTGGAGAATAAATCTTGTGATCCCCCGGGAGAGTCACGAGGATGTCCTCCTTGCGGAGGTGATGTCCGTTAATTCTCGTGCCCACGGAATGTCAGATGAATAAAAAAAAAAAATCGCGAAGTTATGCTAAATGTTTCATGAATACAATATTGTCATGTGTTAGGAATAATGTATGCCATATGACAGTCCGCGTCAGAGAGGAGCCGCCAGAGATTCCAAAGTATTTTTTTTCCATTTTTTTTTCCGTTTGTTTTATTCTTCCACAGCAATCCCCGAGAAGAAACAAATGCAGAATTATTTATTGTCGGGGAAAATCCGTTATTTCAATTCGCAATAATTTGTTAATAATTATTTAGAATGAGAAAGAGATCGGATGGGAGAAACGAAACGGAGAATTTGTTTTTTTTTTTATAAAAAATACGGGAGGCACTGGCAGGTTTAAATTATTTATTATATTATGGGCGATATTATTATTGCTATTGTTGTATTGATTATGGGCGATGTTATTATTGCTATTGTTGTATTGATTTTGCTATTGTTATAATTACTGTGATAATTTACGCAGTTTGTTATATTCATTAAAATGTCATTATGGAATTTAATTAACCATGTTAACGGGGTGTCATTGAAATTTCCGAACGATAATTGTTGTATTGTAATTGTCCTATTGACGCGTGTGACTAGAGAAATGACGGCACAGAAAGAAAAATTCAGTTGAAAAATTCGACTGCGTTTGAGAAAGGTAATAACGTAATGAGTTTCACGTGTAAGGCAGACGAGTAATTTACCACTGACTCCGCAATTTTTTATTTGAATAGACAAATTAGCATTACGATGATAATGCCCAGGGTCTGCGGACGGAAATACACGTGGACTCACTCCTCCTGGGGACGAGGAAACGATCGTATTTAAAAAAAATTACTCGAGTGAATTTGAACTCGTGCGAATACGATTGTTAATCGACATAAATAAAATTATGCCGTGAGCGTCCGCTGGTAATGTGGGTTTCTGCAGTAATCGGGGATTTTTAAATTGTTTGTTATTAACGTGAGAGAATATTTTTAATTCATTAATTCATTATTTTTCTATCCATTGCCTAATCGCTCGCACAATTTGCCGGTTTTTTTAAATAAAAATCGTCTAGAATTCCGGGAATAGTAATAAATGAAAATTTATCTGATAAATTTTGCAAGTTGATAAACAATAATTCAACTGTAAACGTTATTTTTTTTATCCACAAATGCCATTACCAGTTTACGGAAAATAAAAAAAAAACTCGAAAATAAAAAAGCAGTAAAAAAAAAGGCATACGATCAATTTAAAAAAATTATAAATAATATTAACGATAATAAACAAAATATACTCTCGTCAGTAAAACATTCCCCCCACAATAATTGTTGTTTTACTCCCGTAATTTCGGTCATTTGTTAATAAAAAAAAATCCGCTTACCAAAATTCGACGTTTCCTCAATTCAGCGACAGAAGAACCGTAAAATTAATGAGTGACTACAATTAAAAAATTGCGACTCTCCACATCGTCGAGCGTGCGCACATTCACTCCCAATATGGATTCCCATTGAGTGTTCCTTCTCCCCTTATCAGAAACATGGCAGTAGTGATATTGGAAATAGATGTCGAAAATTGAAAAAAAATCTCCTGACCCCGAGTAAAGTATCCATCGACAATTGTAGTCATTCGACGTAGGAAGTTGAGGCTGATGTGTTGGGTGGAATAAATCATGTCTCAGGAGTCGTATATCCATGCAGTTCAGCGGGCTGAGTTGCTGGGCCAGACACCACCCACTCAGGAAGAATGGGCTGCTAGTAACGTAGAAATAGAAATCAAGGGAGATGAGGACGACGAAGCAGTGGCTCAAGTAAATTCACTTCGCAAATTCACTCTATTCTATTTTCACCTCGAAAAAAAATTATTCCTGCCGCCAACTGCTTCACTTGCCACCAGGAGACAGTGCCCCAGGAGTTCCGTGGACCTCCTGGTGGCATAGAAATTTATTTGGCTGATTAGAAAAATTTTATCAAATTTTTTCCGTCATTTTTTTAATTACCAATATTTTTCCTCGATTGCAGGAGTTGGATCAAGCCGAGGAGTCTGCCACGCGCATCGGCGGTGGTCTTGACGAGCTGAACAGCATCCTCTCCGCGACCCAGAGGAAAATTAATAGGTTCAAGGTACTTGTCAATAATTTTTCACCCCCTCGAGTTGTCAAGAAAAAATGTAAAAATATTTTTCACGCGTAATAGTCCGTCTGCGGGAGCTTGGGAACCCTGCTGAAAGTACGTGTCGCCTCTCGGGAGGGTACACCAGTTCACAAGCCATCGGAGCAGCCCGACGACCCCCAAAATGTTCAAGATCAAACGCTGACGATCGACAGCGCGAGCGCCGACGGTGAGGTCGACCTGGAAACAGCTGTTCCTGAGTCGAGACCTGTAGCTCACAAAAAAATTGATATCAACGAGAAAATGGGCTCGCACCTGGATAAACTAGATTCCATGATCTCCAAGGCCGAGCGGGCCCAGGGGAGTATGCAACATCAGACGAAAATGATGAAAAAAATTATCAGCAAATAGATCGAGCTCAATCATCAAAAATCTGTGATCATCCAGTTAATTATATAATCGTTAGGATAATCGTTTTTCTATTGTTATAATGTCCTGTGGTCTCCGGCTTAGACAAAGTATTTGTCAGCTTGACGCTTGGTTCAGCTCGTTGCTATTTATAAATGACCAGTCGATGACGTAAAGTCATTACGTCAAAAATTGTTCAGTTATTTGGTAAATTAGGATGAGTAAATTTTGCAATTTTTCCGAGTACGTTGGAAGAAACTTGTTGAAGTTGATGAATTAATTCAACATTATTAAATGATAATTAATTTAATAAGTTGACGAGAACAATAGCTCTGTACTCATCCTATTTAATCATTTAACCACAATATTTCCATATTTAATCAACGAAATTGACTAATTGCGACGAAATTATCGGGCAAATGATGAAAAAAATGCCCGGGGTGTACAATAAACTTGACAATTTATTATTCAATTGCATAATATATTTTTTAAGTATTATTTAACGATTGTTATATTGTTGCCAGTAGATATGTAGGTATGAAAATGTCGCAGAGAGTTATGATTGTAGAGAAGGTGTTTCATTATTGCTTGGGCAAAATAAATTATTTCTTTATGAGATCAAAGTTCCTTTTTTTATTCAGTAGATAACACGAGAACAATCCTCTGCGAAAAATCATGAGCGAAAAGCGTCGTCGACACATTTTTTCTCAATTATCGAGGAATAAATTGTCCCTGTGATTTATTTGTGAGTTTCAATTGATTTTCGAAGTAGATCAGATCGAACTCGCGACTGAATTTATTATTCAGGACTGGTGCAGAGTGGACCAATTTCAATGATCAATAACTCGGGACGGGCCGATTGAAATCGCCTGATTTTTTAACACAATGAGCCTGAACCCCCGAGCTGCAATATGACCCAAAATCATCAATTTTCACTCAGCCGATCCCGAGTTATCATCGCCAGAAGACATCCCACTTGCCCCACTCACCCCCGCAACTCTCCCCAACCCCCAAAACGTCCCCAAAACCTCCTCAAACCCCCCACTCGAGAGTAATGATTTTCAGAAAGAGAGGATAGCCACAACGACCACAGGGACTCCTCCATTTCTGTAATTTCATGAATCATTCAGTGAATAACATGACAGAATAACTCTTGATTACCGCACGACCGCCGAAATGAACAATCATTGATTTTCTCCGGTTGCGCCCTTCGCGTCCTTTAGTCAGCCGGCGAGGGGTGCGTACAGTAGTACAAGTACATGAGCCTGCGCGGTCACGGATACCCTACAAGGCAATTACACGTCTCCCACCCTTCCATGCAGCTGCCGAAAAAAAAAAAACAAGATGTCTGATTCAGGCAGTGAAATAATCTTTTGACGATAAAGTGTTTCGAGTTCTATATGGATGCAGTAGGAATAAATCCTTGAATCCTTCGGCAATTTTACCGATCGTCGTCGCATTGTTCTCACGCGCTTCTCACCCCCCCCCCCTCCCCCCGTGCCAAGACAAATTAATAATGAATGCATATTTTCGCGCCTACATGTTGCATACCAACTTGTTGCACTCCACCCTCCGCAGCGATTTTTTCCCCCATGCACTGGCCATTCACCCCCTTTGCGTCGTGTAAAATTTCCAGAGCCGTTTTTCATTAATAATCCACCGAATTGCATGTCAATTGTGAAAGGAGTACCGAGAGCGATTAATTGAATTTAAAAAAAAGTCACTCAGGTAAATTTTTCGTCAATTTCAAAGTTTCATTTAATTAATTCAGGTGATTTTTTTCATTAGCGGGGATGAAGAGAGAGGGATGTGAATGGTACAATGGATATTGGGTGAATTGAAATAAAATATTCTGGCGTTTAATCAATTTTAATTATTGACGATTTGTTGAGTGGTCTACGATTGTCTCATTTAGCTAATATAATTGCGAAATTGGATGGAGAAGATGTACAATCAATTTTCATACTTCGAATGCTGATCGGCCTCGAGGGTCGCGTACCAGAAACGAGAATGTCGGTGAGGTATTGGCCGTTTCGTAGCCGAGGAGGCGAGTGAGGACTGGGAGCTTGCTGAGGAACAATTGACAATTTTTTTTTTACTTCTTCTGACGTCGGACATTTTATTTCGACGATTGACGGGATTAGTAGGTATTCAGGGGATTTACGTGATATTAATTATGGATGAGGTGTACCTGGTCTGGAGTAGTTGGTAAAAACTCGTTTTGGGGAAAAAATACAGCTCCAAGTAGTGCACGTCAGAAACTACCCGACGTTATTCCTCAAGCACTCTTTGAATCACCTGAATGGAAGGAGAAATGAAAGAATCATTTCGTGACTCAGCGGAGACTCTGCCGATAGTGACAGTGAATTAAGGGGCAAATGCACTGCAGTTTTGCCAGTGTTATGGCCTATTCAATGTCACTCCATCATCGACTCATTGAATTCAACAATAATGGGAGTTATTAATTTTTCACGGCGATAAAATTGTCGGCTAATTCATTAGTAGAGCTTGTGGTGTTTATTTCAGAATATTTTTTTAGTGACTCCTCCGGTGCTCTTTGCCAGTGAATTCAGTCTTCTTATTAATAGAAGTATGTGCGGGTAACGCAAGATGCACGAGTCGAACCGTAATAGTCCGTTGAATAATTTTTAATCAATTCTGATGCCAGTGATATCGGCTAAAATCGCGACAAGTGATTTTTTTTGGGGAAATTGACTGGCTCCCGGAGGTCAGATCCGGCTGGACTGGGATTTTTTTAATTTGTTTGGATTGTTTGTGTTGTGAAGTTTATCGGGAAATTGGAATTTTCGAGAAATATTGAGCACGCGAAATTATCGGAGAAGTCGACGATTGAAAAATCGTGGCAACGTAGGTTTTGATCAAGTTTATGTTGCTTTTTTTTTTCACTCGTATTGTACAACGTATGCGTCTTCCGAATGTACTGGACGTGACGGAAATTTATGAGTAGTTTAATTATAAACCGCATTCAGTTTTGACTTGTACGGACTGTCGGTCATTTTTAATCTAAAAAAAAACATTGAAAAATGTAATAGACTTTAATTTGTCAGTCTTGGGGTTTTCGTTTGCTCGGGAATAATGGCGTCGATTTTATTTGCAGGCGGTGAGGACCAGTTGAGGGGGGGATTTTCGGGAGCATCGGGACGCCTGGGACGGCCGAACGAAATCGGTGAGAGATCGGGGGAATTTTAATTTGCCGATTAATCGGATTAATCTGATTACATCGGGGGGAATGTGACGGTGGGATATTGGGGAGGAATAGGATCGCTCGCTTCAGGGGAACGAGAGCCAATTGCCGTTCCAGTTGGGACTGAACTTGAGAGGAAATATCCAGAATTTGCCGATCATGTACGGATTGATACTCGAAAATTTGGCGGAGTACATCCGACAAGTGTACGGAGAGGAAAAATGGGAAGAAATACGACGCCAGGCCGCCGTAGATCAGCCGAGTTTTAGTGTTCATCAGGTCTATCCGGAAAATTTAATACCGAGACTGGCTAAAAAGGCCATTCAAGTGAGTCGATTTCTCCAAATTTACATTTTTTTTAAGCTCAAGAATTTTTTGATAACAAAATTTTGGCCATTTCTCTTGTAAAAAAAAATATTCTACAATTTTTTCTCTTGCAGAATTTATAACCACTCGATTTCTCCTCTAAATAAATAAATAAATATGATTAAAAAATTTAAAAAACCTTAATTTTTACATAGAGATTTTTTTTTTAATCGTTAGAATATTTATTTCGAGTTGAAAAACCCAATAGACAATTTTTTAAAGTCACAGTATGAGATAGGAATGGAATAATTAAAGTCATTATTACCCAGGTACTTGGAATAACGGAGAAGGATTTTTTCGATCAAATGGGAGTACACTTTGTGGGCTTCGTGGGACAATACGGCTACGATCGAGTGCTCTCGGTACTCGGCCGACACGTCCGCGATTTTCTGAATGGTCTCGACAATCTCCACGAGTACCTCAAATTCTCCTATCCCCGAATGCGCGCCCCCTCATTCATCTGTGAAAATGAGACCCGCCAAGGTGAGTTTTAATTAGTGTCTCGTGTACATATCCCCGGAAATAATGACTCAATATTTATCACTTACTCGAGGTCTGACACTGCATTATCGAAGTAAACGCCGTGGATTTGTGTACTACACAATGGGACAAATTCGCGAAGTCGCCCGGCATTTTTACCACAAGGAGTTGCAAATTGAGCTCGTCAGAGAGGAAGTACTATTTGACACTGTTCACGTTACGTTTCAATTGACATTTGACAATCGAGCGTTTACATTCGCATCATTGGCGATGACTCGAGAAGAAAAACACTTGCCCATTGGCGCATCCGTTCTATTCGAGATATTTCCCTTCTGCATTGTCTTCGGGTACGAAAAATCATTTTATTGCTAAATCATTAAGGCCCATCTTCTCGAGAATGTTCTTTATTTCTCCCCCTAGATTCCCCAAAATTCCCCAGATTACGCAGTTTTCGAAGCGCTAAAACGAGATAAGTTCATTTAAAATTTGTGTCTCAAAAATTTGTTTCTCAAAACCCGTATTATCTCATTAAGTAATAATTTAAGGAGAAATTATCAAAAGAACTTTTTTATTGCAAAATTGATCGGCTACAAAAATGATCTTATGACATTATCTCCTAAAATTACTCCTTACTGAGGTAATCCACGTTTTAGGAAGGTCGGAAAAATACACTTGACTCGTTTTACCACTTCGCTAACAAATTGGGGGGAATCTAAGGAAAGAAATGAAAAAAAAAATTCGAGCAGACGGGCCTATTATTTAATTTTAATTTCTCTTGTCCAGGTCTGATATGGTAGTCAGAAGTATTGGAAATTCTCTGATGGTGATTCTCCCCGAATTGATTGGGAAGAAAATCACTCACTGGTTCGATCTCGTTCGTCCGCTGATTGCCTTCAAATTTCAATCGGTAAAAATGCCATCCTCTCTCCCTATTTTTTCCCCTAAAAATTAAATCTCGTGGCAATATTTTTTTTTCAGATACTGAACAGGACCAACAACATCTTCGAATTAGTGTCCGTGGAGCCGATACTGACCGAACGCCCCCCGGACCGCAAGAGGAACACAATAATGCTGAGTGATGACAGTCTCAATGTCCCCGATGACAAGACGTTACGATTGAAGGGGCAAATGATTTATATGGATAATTGGAGAATGATGATGTATCTTGGAACGCCGGTAATGCCAGATTTAAATGCACTCATTGCCACCGGCCTCTACATCAACGATCTCTCGATGCATGACTTCAGCAGGTCAATTTTATTTATGCTCATTGCAAAAAAAACATCATCCCCCAGTCCCCCGAATTCCCCTCAAATTTATGTTTAAAATTATGAATTTTAGCGAGCCACTAAAATTTCTCCAGTGAATTTATTGCGCTACGCCCAATAATTTACTGATTCAAATTAATGGGTCGTTTTATTTTTAAGTAACTCATAATTTAAATTCCGTTTTGCAAAGAATTGCTTTCTCAACCTTCCTCTTCCTCCTTCGACAATAAAAATTAACCCCGGTATTGAGTGGAATGAATTCCTGAGGATAAATAAATTAATTGGGACTTTAGGGAATATTTTGTAATTGTTCGGCAAATTCGTCGAACGACGATTTCGTGGAATAGCAGGGATGATGACATTGATGAAAATAATTTGTAGAGATCTGATGTTGGCTGGTACTCAACAATCGGTGGAGTTGAAACTGGCGCTTGATCAGGAGCAGCTGAAGAGTAAGAAATTGGAGGAATCGATGCGAAAATTGGACGAGGAGATGAAACGCACTGATGAATTATTGTACCAGATGATACCGAAACAAGTGGCAGATCGCCTACGCAACGGCGAAAGTCCAATAGACACCTGCGAGGTGAGGTGATCCTGTTCAAGGAAATATCAATTGATTAGTTGAGTAAATATTATGAATAATAATTGAATATTTTGTCCCCCTTGCGCAGATGTTCGACGCGGTGTCGATTTTATTTTCGGATGTTGTCACTTTTACTGAGATCTGCAGTCGTTTGACACCAATGGAGGTTGTCTCGATGCTCAATGCCATGTATTCTCTATTCGATACATTGACCGAGAGGAATCGAGTGTATAAGGTAATATTTTTCCCTCTCAAAGAGCTTTCATGGAATTTATTTCACGTCAAATTCGCCGACAACCGCTGGCCCCCTGCCGTCGTCGAACGTTGACAATTGCCGAGGAATTTAGATCCATTGGATTATTTTTGTCGGGCTGAAAAATAGGAAACCACTGAGGGAAAATGCGCCTCCAATGCGGGGGTCAGCTGCTGATCGATTTGACGTGAAATACCTTTTATGTATATTATATATATATATCCACTCAAGGTTGAAACGATCGGAGATGCATACATGGTGGTCTCTGGAGCACCTTCTAAGGAGACTGACCACGCTGATCGAGTATGTGACATGGCTCTTGATATGGTAGAGGCCATTAAAGATCTCAAAGATCGGTCAACAGGTGAAAATCAATCAATTCTTCCGTAAATTGAAATTTTCCGTTGAACATTCGGGCGATTCTTTTTTTCATATCAAATGACGACAATAAATCGTCATATAGTCTCCATCTCGTCCATTTATTTGTTTATCAAAACAAAAAATCGACGGGTTTTGAACTCTAAGGACAATTTTTGATCCGTCAAAATCGAATTCCCCCCTCAATTTTCAATTGCTCTCGCCGATTTTTTTTTCAGGCCTCAATAACTTTCCCATTCTTTTAGAAAAATTGTGATATCGGGGTTAGGCAATGCCCCCTATTAATAACCACCTGAATATTATAAAAAATGAAGACAAAGGATTGGAAAAAAAAATCGTCAATTTTTTTGATCAACACCTAGAGAAATATTTAATAAAAATTACGCAGTAATTGGCGTAATTTTTTTGTAAGCTGTGAAATTAAAATTTGACAACAGTTGTTTATTAAAGTAAAAAATGGACGGATTTAGAGCTTCGGGATAATTTTTCATCCGTCAAAATCGAATTCCCCCTCAATTTTCAATTGCTCTCCCCGATTTTTTTTTCAGGCCTCAATACCTTCCCATTCTTTTAGAAAAATTATGATATCGGGGTTAGGCAATGCCCCCTATTAATAACCACCTGAATATTATAAAAAATGAGGAGGAAGGATTGGAAAAAAAATCGGCAATTTTTTTTATATCAACACCTAGAGAAATATTCAATAAAAAATACACAGCACTTGTCGTAATTTTTCTGAAAGGTGTGAAATAAAAATTTGCCATTTATTTGTTTATTAAAGTAAAAAATCGACGGATTTAGAGCTTCGGGATAATTTTTCATCCGTCAAAATCGAATTCCCCCTCAATTTTCAATAGCTCTCCCCGATTTTTTTTTCAGGCCTCAATAACTTTCCCATTCTTCTAGGGGGCAATGCCCCCTATTAATAACCACCCGAATATTATAAAAACTGAGGACAAAGGATTGGAAAAAAAAATCGCCAAATTTTTTATACCAACACCTGGAGAAAAATTCAATAAAAATTACGCAACAATTCACTCACCGACTCTAATTCGATTGTTTTCCATTGTCGCCCTAGGTGAGCACTTGCAAATTCGCGTTGGTATTCACAGCGGCGCAGTGGTGGCGGGTATAGTGGGTTTGAAAATGCCCCGCTATTGTCTTTTCGGCGATTCTGTTAATGTCGCATCAAGAATGGAAGCAACAAGTGAGGCGATGCAGATACACATATCGCAATCGACGAAAGAATTACTATCGCCGTCGTACAAAGTCAAAGAGCGCGGCGAAATTCAAGTGAAGGGTAAGGGCTCGATGAAGACCTATTGGCTTGAGAAGCGAATATCGCGAATGAGTATTGCGAAGAGTGTGATAAGCCAGAGGCCCCCGGAGTGGATGAATACAGTGGAAAAATTAATGTCGTTGGGAGGTAGTGGAGCCACTGCGAACTCCACTACCACCAACTCATCGGTCAAATTATTCGACCGGATTCCGTACATCGAGGCCTCGATGAAGACCCCGGGATCAAAATTATCGTCACCTACGACTCCTCTCAGCTCCACTGCAATCGCCTCCGAGGAGAGGAGGATCTACTCGCCGATTACCTTTCAGGATGTGGCGAGACGATCTGTAGCCAATTCACCCACGAAAAATATTGATACCCGAGGTAATTATTATTGCCTGTAATAAACAATGAGTTCAACAATCGATAGGCTAGATTAATTTCACTCAGCGGGAGCCCTTCAATTGCTGAGTATTTTTTTTTTCGACGAGAGATAAAAAATTAATCAGTGGAATTCAAAACTTGGGTAATTAATTCGCGCAATTTATTTTGTCTCGCTCACTGAATTTCACTGAAGCTCGTAAAATTCTTGCCAATCAAATAATGTAAAGCGGATATTATATTATATTAATTTTGCAGAGATGCGATCAAATTCCGTTGGCGCCGTGTCCTCGATCTCCTGCAGTCCCAAAAATGTCTTCGGCTCACTCTTGAACGACACGCAAGAGCACTTCCGCCAGCACCGGGACAAGATGTTGTCGCAAAATCAGGAATCGCCAGCAGTTCACAGGCGATTGGAAACTAAGCACAGTCTGAGGAGTACATCATCGGAGATCTCCATAGACAGTGCATGCTCTAACAATGAAGTGCACCGGTTGGACGGAGTTTCTTCAGAGTCATTAGGCGACAGCGAATTATCCCGGAATATTCAACTCCTGGTGCGACCTGACCAGTGCTGCCCGGGTTTTCCATTGCCCAAGCCGGGCAAGGCCAGAAATCAGAGCAACGCCTGTAGCATTTGTTGATTATTTATGAATATTAGAGAATAGCGCAGAATTAATAATACATTTCAGTGTTGAATGATTAGTCATTGCGTGTGGGAATATACAACGAACTTTATGTGATATCGTATATGCCGAATTGTTTGGTCGTCGACAGATCGCTGACACTCTTACGTTCAGGATTTATTTTTTCTGCTGATACTTGAGTTATTGTTATTATTGTTGTAGGTAATTGATGTGTATTTTTTAAAGATGATAGGAGGGCTGAAAAACGCTTCAAATTTGCCGGTACAAAATGAGGATTTTTTGGTGATTAATTGGAGCTCTCGGTGGATTTTTAATTCAGTAAAGTAAGTCCCAAAATTTTCTTTCTCCTCGTCGTCTCAGGACAAATTAAATCTTCGAATTGAAGTGTCAAAAAAATCGGGAAAAAATTGAAAACAATGCCCAGCGAGTGAATTTGTAATGTAGGAAATCCGTCGTACGTAATTAATGGGAAAAAAAAACGATTGATGGGAATTTAATACTCAAAATATCTTCAGCCGACTTATCGACAAAAAATATGATCGTTTTTCATTTTTCCTAATCAAGTATTTATAACGTGGCCACGGACGAGGTGTGCATTGTAAGGTTGTCTAGCGATGAATGGAGGAGATGAATGTTATGTACGATTTAGAAGAACTCTAGTGTAGTGTATACAATGCCATTGCTCGGCTTGGAGGACTCGGTATTTTTCAAGCTCAGCAACAGCCATTGTCATCCTCGGGAAATCATTTCACAATCCTCCCGTAAAAATCAATCCCCGACTACCGACAAAAAAAAAATCACCCAGCGATAAAAAAAAAGTCATATTTTTATAGCGCACTTGTGCACTGCGAGAAATGGTCAGTAAAAATTCCCCATCCGCTCCCCGATTCCAGTCGCCCGAGACTCACCCAACGTCGGCGGACTACCGGCCGAACTCTGGGCACTGGGACAATTTTTTTAACAACCGAATCATTTCTACTGGCCAGTCGACAAATTCCGGCAATGACTCGCGCAATTTTTTCGAAAAATCATTGTCAACGGAGCGTATCTGGGGGCGGCCAGCGGATGACGTCCGTCACAAAATGAAAAAGCAATTGGACGCACCGAGAATTATTATTACAGTTCAAACAAAAAAGGGGGGGGGGGGGGGAGGGAAATCTACAGGTGTTCATTTTTCGCGTGTTTGGATGGCAATGTATATGTGTATCCTGGCAATATTTTCGCAACACCCAATGTGGAAAAGTAAACTGAATATTCTCGTTGGATAGTGAGTGCGCGTAACATGAATGCTATCGATGCAGTCGAATAAAAGGCAAATAGTCACGTAGAGAGTGTCTTAAGACCTAAAATCAATGGGTGTATTAATTAATCCGGACAATGCACGTTGAGGCATGATAAATAAATGGAGTTGGCAAGATGGTCGTATTAATTTGTTATTAAAATAGGTAATTACTTGTCCTCGCTGAGAGCACAAATGATTATTATTCAGCCGTTGTCATAAATAACGACTGAAGATTACGTAGGTTGGTGGCTATGGTATAATTGAATCAAAATAATGTTGAGGTATCGTGTTGTACGCGCGACCAATCATAATTCAGGTGAGGAAGACTATATCCCAACCGTATAACACTGACGGGAGTGGAGTATCCCAACCCGCCTCTGTATTCCTCTGCGCAACAGGAGCTCTATATAAGAGGCCTCATCTCACCCAACATTCGGGACATTCTGTTCAGCCGTCAGCGCATCATCATCCCTTGTAGGAGTCGATCATAATTGTTGATAAATCTGGACGTTAACTTTGGCTTTTTCAATCTCACGAATATCGATTTGTAGAGATCCACTAGTGGTTTGATCGCAATGGTGAGTGCCAAGACACTTTTTTTTTACTGTTCTTTGGCCTGGCACGAGTGGAACTGTCCAGTGAGGAAATATTTAGTTTAGTATTGTTTTTAATTGTCGGAATTATCTGAGGAGTGATGTGTGATTGGGGGTATATAACTGTCGTTGATAATGATTTTTTTACCACTTTTCTTCTCTCTCCTGTGAATATTTCAGATCAATCAGCGATTAATTTATGGATTAATTGTTGCGATGAGTTTGGCTGGTGTGATGGGGACGGTAATGAGGCCAGTCAAAATTGATCCGTCGAGTATTTACAAAACAAGTTTAGAGAATGAGTTTGACTACTTGCTGAAGCGCTCCGGGTCGCAGAATGTGGACGAGAGTCCGGACTCGAAGGAGAGGCGGAGTCAAATGGGCTCGTCGTTCATCAGATTTGGACGCAGTCATCAGGGGAGTCTGGAGAGTCCCGATGATTCTGCGAGTAATCTCAATACACTCGAGTCAGGCGCATCGAGAACTGCTAGAGGACGATCGGATGTTATCATAAGATTTGGACGCGCAGGATTAGCCGGTCGCGAGCCGCCACGAGTTGCTGCCGTCGGTAGAAGTGTAACGATACCATTGAATTTGTCTAAACTCGCGGTGATTTGTCCCACTATTTTAACAACACCTCAGTCCGCTCTTCAGAATGATTTGCTTCTGAGAATCTGTACGTCACTCACTCTTCAAGCCTCAGAGTTCGATAATAATTACTGAGGGTGAATTTTTACTCCTCCTTTTTTTGCATTTTTTTTTTGCTCGATTGCCGAGATGTTCGCAAGTTGGACTGGATCTTTTTTTTTCAGTTTTCTTTTTCACCGGAAGTGTCAGCCAGTACTGTTCGACTGGATTTTATTTGATTATACCCTAATCCTGATTGAAATTCGACCTTCCGCTCAGCGACGGGCAAACAGATACAGAACCGATGGAAAACATTATATAAGTTCCGATGTTGGAAAATTGTGTCTGGTACGCCGAGAGGAATACTCGAAATATTACGGAAGTCCTAACGCGACGAGAAAAATTCAGGAGAAATTACCGTCTCGGTAGATAATCCTGTCAAATTTGGTCACTCCTTACGAGATTTTTTTTATTTTTTTCTCTAGATTTCCCCATTTTTTGTCGCGTTTCTTTTTGGGGGAATTGCTCATGCGAAAATTATCATTCTGGAATTAAACGAACGGTCATAATCTCTTGTTAGGTGATAATTTGGTGTGATAAGTGTTAATTCCGATAACAATGTAATTATCGATGCATAATCGCAACTCTCTAGACCTCTTGGTCGATGTACACAATCTGGAGGTCGAATTGGCTTTCGAAAAAATTAATTATTATTCCTACACACCCAGGACGCACTTGAGACCTAATTATCGCCTGATAAGAGACTCTGGTGGTTTGTTTAATTCCAAAATTATAATTTTTCACATTTTTTCACGTGCGTAATTTCCCAAGAACGAATAGCTTCGAAAAACTTTGAGATCTGGAGAATTCTCGGGAATCTAGGGGAAAAAATAAATGAAAAATCCCGAGAAGACGCTCTTAACAAAAGTTCTCCAGTTTTTTTGTCAGAAAATTCCTCAACTTCTCAGTAAAATTTGTTTACCCCTCGCCAAAAATTGCCGAGACGTGTGCGTAATTATTGTCGCGAGTGCAACAGGCCTCCCAAACAAAACCGCCATTTTTACTAAAAAAAAAATCACTTGCCAATCGCTGAGTAAAATCCGATAATTCAAGTTCCCTAATTTTCGATAAAAAATGTACAAAAATTCTCAAAATTTTACCACATTTCCATTGATAATTTCCCTCCCTGTGCTCCTGGACCGTCGCTCCCTATTTTCGTTGACTATTGGGCTTGAAAAACGTGCCACCGAACAGCTGAAAAAAAAACCCATTACTGAATATACTAAAAAATTAATATATTTCATAACTCAAAAAAATGCTTAAAATTACTGATAAAAAAAAAACAAATATCTCGAGATAACTGACGAAGGCAGAATGAATATGAGAAAATAATAAAAATGAAAACCAACAAGTCGTTAAAAATTGATTACATTTTTCCCTTTCCTCTTCGGCGCGATAAATTAATGAATAATGACATTACTCCTCATTAAAATGGAGGAGCAGAGAGAATGAAGAGAGAGTGGCTGAGATAAATAATATCACGACCAGGACCTGCAATATTTCCCACTAGGATGTCACCATAAGTACAGTAAAAGGATATTAATGGTGAAAAACTATTGAATCATGTAATCAACATTCCCAGCAACACCTTCTGCACTCTCGACGCTGGCTTTTGTCCCTCATCCGCTGCTAATTCTCCGAGTTATGTTCTGTCTCGACGTTAAAGTCCACGGTTGATATGTTTTCATCTGCCTCATTCAGACGTTGGTGGTGATGGCCGGGGGGAGGGAAAGAGCAAAAAGAGAACAGCGAAAAGAATAAAATATCTAGAGCATCAATTCACTTTTGTAGTTGATGCTGTTTATTTGTGCTTAATCCAGTTCAGCCCCTATACTTATAACTGCGTCATTCGTAAGGATTCACTTCGATGTAGGTCTGAAAGAGCTATCAGTATTGCCCTCGTCTCCAGCAGTGGAAGATCGTTGATTATAATTTTTTTTAACAATTTCTCGGTGGAAAGAAAAATGTAAAGACACAATATTTTGTTGAATAAAAGTTCAAAGGGAGGAAGATGAATCCGTCTGAATCACAGCAAGACCTGTTGGAGAATGAGGCGAGGGCGCCGTCTGTACAGTCGCTTAATCCACCGGTTGAGTACTCACTTGGCCCCGTTGAAAAACATTTTCTACTCAGTGCAGAACGCGGCGATTGTGCAACTGTCAAAAGGTATCGCTGGGGGGGGGGTTTTTTTTTGCTTTCTCCCAATAGTTCGCATTGTTCCAGTTGCTCTCAGTCTCTGAGGATTTTTTTTGCCGAGCTGATTATTGATTTGTTATTTCACTTTTTTGCTAAGGCTACTCGAGGAGCACAAGGACCATCCAGAAATACTCAATATCAACTGTGTCGACCCCTTGAATCGATCGGCTCTCATTGCTGCCATTGAAAATGAAAATATTGAGTTGATTATGATTTTGTTGGATCTTGGAATTGCTGTTAACGTAAGATGTCTTGGATTATAATTTTAAGGGCTTCGGGACTATTTCGTTGAGCTAAGGAATTTTCTTCTCCTCAAGGACGCCCTGTTACATGCCATTAAGGAAGAATATGTTGAGGCTGTCGAGATGCTCTTGGACTGGGAGGAGAAAATCCACGAGCCCGGAAAACCCTATGTCAGTACACCAGCGGACTCTCACTAATCGAGGAACTATTTTTCTTTTTTGGAAGGATTTGGTGCCACTATTTTCATCGTATCTGGAATTTAATTGAGAATTTTCTTCCCGAGCTTCGATTTTTCTATATTTTTTAAAATTATTTGAATTCGTCAAGTGCTCTAGAAGTATATCAAGTGTGAAATAAGGTTTCCACGATTGGAAAAAAATTTAATGGCTTTCATATTATTATTTCTTTTGGATTAGCTTGCGAGTGAGCAAAATAAAAGATCGCAAAAAATCAGGGAAAATATAGAAAATAGGGAAACGGAGGAAGAAAAGAGAAGGGGATTCCAGGAGATGGAGGCCCTCATGAAGCATTCTTTTTGTACAAATGTTTATTACAGAGTTGGGAATTCACTGACTCGTCATCGTCGAGCTTTACCCCTGACATAACACCGCTAATTTTGGCAGCTCACAAAAATAATTATGAGATACTGAAGATCCTTCTCGATCGCGGGGCAACTCTCCCGAGCCCTCACGACGGCAGGTAATATCCCACTGTCATAAACATGATGTTTAAATAAACATTAAATTTTCCATCGGTCGGTGAACAATATCACCCAGTGATAATATTAAAATTGTCCCGAAATTGATAAAATAAATCACCCAAATATCATTTTAACAATTATTTTACTAATTCCGAGAAGTTACAATTGAAAATAGACAAATAAAATAAATAATTTTAAAATTGAAATGAGCAATATCGACTGTTGACCATTGATTTAATGTCACACGATTTTTATTGTGAATAAATAGGGTAATTTTATAGATTTTTGATATTTATAATATTCAGATGCGGATGCGACGAGTGCGTTACCTCTAGCGACAAGGATTCACTGCGTCACTCCCACTCTCGGATAAACGCCTATCGAGCCCTCACGTCGCCCTCCCTCATAGCATTATCATCACGAGATCCTCTATTGACTGCCTTCGAATTGTCATGGGAGTTGCGGCGGCTGAGTCGTATGGAACAGGAGTTCAGAGCGCAATATAATGTGACTAAATATTTCCCAAAATATCCGACACATTAAAAAAAATCGTCGGAAAAATTCTCTCAATTTCCCCTGCACTTGCAATTGGTCCAGTCGATTGTTCCGTTTCCCCTGGGCTTTTCCAATTTTTTAAATTTAATTTGCGCAATAAAGAGCCGTAGAACGAAAAAAAAAAACTGGACAACTGGGAAAATGAGGTGGACTTTTTTCTCACGTTTAAACACAAAAAAATTTTATGGAATAGAAATTTAATTTGGCCACACGCGCTGTCGTTAGGAACTGAAGGAACAGTGTCAGGACTTCGCAACGGCCTTGCTGGATCACACCCGAACGTCTCACGAGCTCGAGCTGATGTTGAATTACAACCCCAATACGAGTGAGAACTGGGAGCCAGGCGAGAGGCAAACCCTGGATAGGCTCAAACTCGCTATCAAGTACAAACAAAAACAAGTAACGAATGAAATTCTTGCAGTCATGAGTGGTCGTTACGATGCCATTATCATTTATCATCATTTTTTTTTCCCTTCCAGTTTGTGGCCCATCCCAATGTTCAACAGCTACTCGCCGCTATATGGTACGACGGTTTACCTGGTTTTCGTCGGCTCAGCATGATTGGACAACTCGTCAAAGTCGGCAAACTCGGCGCAATGTTCCCAGTTTATAGTACTATTTATATGCTGTCACCCACTTCGCAAATGGGGATGTTCATGAAGAAACCCTTTGTCAAGTTCATTTGTCACTCCACCTCCTACGCGTTCTTCTTAAGTGAGTGTTGAATATTTGATCTTGGGAATGTTCCACTCCTATTTCCATTCTTCAAAAATTATCCTAAATTGATCACGACTAGATTATCTGATTGGCTCATCAAATGTTGATAATTCCGCGATAATTTATTTGTTATTAACTCTCAAATTGTCCCCTGGCGCTTTTTTTAAATGAAAAAAATTGCAAGTTCAGGGGACCTCGCATTCGCCCGAACTCACTTCTATTTTATTATTAAAAAATTCTTAAAAATTGAGCAATCACTTGGTTTGAATTGAAAATTAAATATAGAATTCTCTAGTTCATTCTAAAAAATGAAAAAGCTTCAGCAGAATTTTCAGGCGATTGTGAAGACCCAAAAATAATAGTCTCGTCAAAAAATTCGACAACTTTCACTTGAAAATTCGGAAATAATGTTTTATTTCGCTTTCATCTCAGTGCTTTTAGGAATGGCCTCGCAACGAATTGAATATCTTGTTATTGAGTTATTTGGTAATGCTTGGATGAGAGAAATTCTAGAAGGCTGGAAAAAACATGAAAGAGGAGCCATCCCCGGATTCGTCGAGAGCGGAGTGATGATTTACATAATAAGTAAGTTAGTGCACTCACTTAAAATTACGCCAATAATTATTCTGCGCGGAGCAGTTGAAACTGACCGACAAACACCAACTCGAGAATTTAATCACTAATATCCGAATTAATTAATTACAGGCTTGATAATGGGAGAAATACGATCATTATGGAGCGACGGTATGCTAGAATACGTATCCGATTTATGGAATATCGTTGACTTCATTCAAAATATTTTCTACGTCATTTGGATAACCCTTAGACTCACCGCTTGGTACACAGTTCAGGTGCCCCAGCACTCAAATTATTTTTCCCCAATATTTTTAACAAATCGCCTATAAAAATGAGTTTTACGAGACAACCGAGAATAAGCGCAACGACTTCAATGGCCAATAACTCGGGATTGGCCGATTGAAATTTGATGATATTTATCTCATTTTGAAGCTGACAATCCGGGCTTTAATATGAGCCTAAAATTATTAATTTTCACTCAGCCAATCCCGAGTTATCAGCCATTGAAGGGGACACCTTGCCCCACTCTCGCCCGGACAATTTTCACTACTCGCGTGTAATCTCTTTTTCATCATTATTATTATTATTACGCAGAGAGAATATTGGAATGGACAGAACCCGTGGTACCCCCGAGACCAGTGGGATGCCTACGATCCCATGCTCCTCTCTGAGGGTGCCTTCGCAGCTGGCATGATATTCAGTTTTCTGAAACTCGTTCATATATTTAGCGTGAATCCCCATTTGGGGCCACTTCAGATATCGTTAGGGCGGATGATTATCGATATTATCAAATTTTTTTTCATCTATACCCTGGTTTTATTCGCATTTGGCTGCGGAATGAATCAATTGATGTGGTATTATGCAGATCTTGAAAAATCAAAGTGCTATCATTTGCCGAATGGACTGCCGGATTTTGATAATCAAGAGAAGGCCTGCTCAATATGGAGACGTTTTGCCAAGTTAGTGGACAATTATTATCCGTTGTGGGGGGGAGGGGAGGGTCCCCAAGACACTTGAGAGTTCACCTCAACTGTGAAAATTCTCTTTAATTCTGCTGTTGGTGGGAGGGAATAAATTTTCTGTCGCGAGTCCAAAAACAATTTTTAGATTTTTGAATTGGGGGGGAAATGGGAAGTCCTTTTAAGCCCCTCGGTTGAAAAAAAATTGTCGACGAGACGTCTGGGGGGCAGAATAAGGAGACAAATTCATTGATAACGACTGTTTGTAATCACAAAATTATTACCAGTTTGTTCGAGACCTCTCAATCCCTATTCTGGGCGAGCTTCGGGATGATTGATCTCATGTCTTTTGACTTGACTGGAATAAAGAGCTTCACAAGATTCTGGGCCCTCCTGATGTTTGGTTCCTACTCGGTTATCAACGTAATCGTGCTCCTGAACATGCTCATCGCCATGATGTCCAACTCCTATCAGATAATTTCGGTAATTATTAATCCACAGTTGATGGACAATTACCTCTCCCTATTTTCGCTCTCTGCCGATTCGAATGGTATATTTTTCCCCTCTCTTTACAAACGCGATTATAATTTCACGGTAGGAACGATCAGATACCGAATGGAAGTTCGCGAGGAGTCACCTGTGGATGAGCTACTTCGAGGACGGCGATACCGTACCCCCGCCGTTCAATATGATTCCAACAGCCAAGACCTTAAATAAAATTCTCCGATGTGGAAATACCGGACGGCCGACGAAGTCTCTCATCGTAATTTTCGCAATCAATTAATTAATTAATTAATTATCAGTTATGCCACCTATTCTTCTCATGTCTACAAATTAATTTGGGAATGTTCTCCTCGGGCTAAAAAATATATCAAATTATATAAAAGGAGACTCTCAAATTAATTCGCGGAGCTGAGGAAATAGGCCCAATCGACGAACAATCGACGAACAATCGACGAACAATCGACGTATAATTCGAAAGAATGTTTTTTTTTCAGAAAAAATCTCGCGAAAAGGCGAGAGACCGACATGAGACGGTGATGCGTCTGTTGGTGCGTCGTTACGTAACGGCTGAGCAGAGAAAACGCGACGAATTTGGTATAACTGAGGACGACGTGATGGAAATTCGCCAGGACATATCAACAATGCGCTACGAACTGATAGACATCCTCCGCCAGAATGGGATGCGTACGCCAGCGATGGAGAAGGCGGAGGTGTCTGGCAAGAAGGGACGAGTGATGGAGCGTCGTCTTCAGAAGGACTTCCAAATAGGGATCGTCGAGGGAATAGTGAATGCAGTGATCCAGAGTGAAAAGGAGCCAAAAGATGTGTTCAGTCAATTGGCCAAAGCCATCGGCCGACGCTCGAGTGCCACTGGCAAAAAAGACTGGAACGCCGTTGTCCGCCAGAATACCGTGCCCATTGATCCAATTGGTAGCAAGAGTGAGGCTGCCATTCGTCAGACTAGGAGGAGTCTTCGTAGACAGCAGCAGATGCAGCCAGACTCTGATTTGGCTTCCCTGGATCCAAATCGACTGGTCGAGTACAATCCTAATTTGATGGAAGTTACGCCGACTACTCGAGTGGCGTACGCCAAATTTATTATGGGCAAAATGAATAAACAGACGGAGACGCCAGTGAAATCGGGTGATGGGGATGACGCAGGTTTGTTTTAAATTGTTAACTATAAGATTTTGTTGACGGCCAGTGACTGCCGCTATTTAATTGACGGCCGTCTTCTACATTTTCTTTAATTTTTATCCCCAAATTTGTCAATTTTTTTTCTTGGCCAATTACTCACGTGAGAACACATGAAAAATTATAATTTTGGAATTAGTCAAATGGCCATAATCTCTTATCAGGCGATAATGTGTAGGAATAATAATTAGTATTTTTTTCAGAAGTGAATTCGACCGCAATTAATTAATTCGGCTATTGATTCAATTGATGAATGAATTTATTTCCAAGTTCCTAGAGCACTTCACTTGTTGCTAAAAGAGTTAAATGTTTTGAGAACAAAATTCGTCTGACTTCTCCTCAATAGTTAATTACAGACTTGACGCTTGCCATTTAAATCTTTTCAAGGTGCAGTTGATTCGGAAAAGGGCAGTGCGACTAAACCGGCAGTTCCCCCAAGGCAAAGCGTGAAAATCAATCTCACAGGTGCAGTGGCAACGGCGGCGGTATCTCGGGCATCATCAGTAAGCTCAACTGGTGATTCTGTCAAGCGTGGAGTTTTGAAAAAATCAATCTCCACTCAGAGCCAAGATAAAATCGATCACGAACGAATTATTCCCCCAATACCTGAAGATCCCGAGGACGACAGTATCAATACAAAATCCATGTCATTAGAGAAACAAGAGGGCAATGTGAATGTCAGCGCTGAAAAGAAAGCAACTGTTGTACTTAAAACGGAAAATGAGAAAAAAATCCCACCCCCACCGCCACCACCCAAAGAGGAAGAGAAAAAAGAGACGCCTAAGGAGCAACCTCAGCCCCCAGTACCTACTAGACAACATTCCGTGTCACCGGAAACAAAACCCCGAGGAAAGTCAAAAGCAACTGGTCGAGTCACTGGTGGTTGGATATAATTCTTCGTCCGCAAATTATTCCCAATGTTTTACTGTAGTTCATAAATATAGAAATACATAAATATATAATAATCATTTTTGAGGAATCAATAAATAATCATAAATATAATTATTTGAGTGGCTGGGCCGGTTGTTAATGAGCAATTAAGTAGAACAACTGCGGAAGAGCGGGAAGAACACTCGTCGATTTTTCCGTTTCACTTCGTTTTGAGTTTTCACTTTCTCTCGTCTAGTCTGGAAGAACGTGGGGGGATAAAAATTGGGAACAATTGTTATCGTATGGGAATGTAAAGAAGAGATTAACAATTTTTTTAAATTACCTCAGTGACCTGGCCAATTTTGGACAGCTTCAGGAGAGCCATTGCATCCGAGGAGTGGCCGAAATCATTGAATGCCGATGTGGCATCCTTCCCAGCGTATTCGAGAATCAATTCCGCCCCTCCCGGGTGCTGAATTTATAACAAATTTAATTGATCATAAATTCTGTATCCAAACAATTAACAGGTTTTCCTCAGCCGACTAATCGACAGGCCTACATGGCCGGTAAAAATCAACTAAACCCTGAGAATTGTTTATAATTAAATAGTCTGACTGAAAATACATTCGCTGATTGAAATTGTTCTGTTGAAAATTTAATGAGTCAATTAATGTCTCGGCATTCATATATTTCTTGTAAATTTCAGTCCAAATTGTTGGAGATCACCCGATTAAAATCATCCACTGCACGTACCTCTTTCACATATTCCGTAACATCATAAACAGTATCTTTGATCACAATCCACAGCTGTCCACTCTCTGATTTACCATTGTGACATGAAACATCGCCAAGTGTATACAACGTATGTGACATTGTCAAGGGAGCACGTACAGTTCGTCTGGAATTGCTGGCAAGCTAGCAACTGGACTTCTAAACAATTTACACCGGACGAGATGAGGTCCCAAGGGGATTACCAAGCGAATTGTCTCATAAGTCTCAGTTTATTTCAAATCTCAAATCGCTGATTGTTTCCTCAAAGTGAGAGATTACATATCAACGAATATTCCTCCTTCCTCGTTCTTCCATTATCGCATCACGTCTGGCGGTTAAATCGATCACGTTCACGATTAGATTTCATCGCTCTATGACTTTTCCTCGGGATCCAGAGTGAAAGAGGTCACATCTGAATAGCAATTGCAATTAATTTAACACCGCCAATAGATAACTTTTTGTTTAATTAAATAATGCACGTTTTTTTTTTAATGAGTATTTATTTATTTTCTCTGGTTTTTTGGTTTGCTTTCGCCTCTGCAGACATTCCAATTTCCCCTCCCCCCTCCCCCCTCGTTTTTCTCCGTTAAATTATTCATATTTATAAACATATACGTATTGCGACGTGATCGTGGTAACAATGTAATAGGTACTTGTACAAAGTCAACTTAACAGTATCACAAGAATGCGTCGTGTTTCGGGAATGTGATATAATCTCTCCTCCTTTCATTGATGAATCGATTTTAGTTCTTCATATACACATGAATTTTTTTTTTTTTTGGCAGATCTCGTTGTATTTCAGATCCTCAAGTGCAATGAAAATTATTCGCGACAATTGCGCTCAATGAAAACGTTCAATTGCGCCGCAATTGACCTCCCCGCCACGCCTCTTTTAACTTCATAATTAATATTCTGTTATTTATTGATTTTTTTCGTTAAAATTAATTCTTAATCAACGGATTATAATCGAGAATAATATCTCCGTGAAATACAACGCGACCAACCGTTTTTTCTCCTCGTAATAACGTATGTTAGCTCATTAGTAACTTTTTTTTGGTTTTTAATACAATTTTTCTGAAGTAGAAAAAATGAATGAACAAGGCATACAGTCCTAGAAACGTTTCCAACGATATTATGCAAATTTACAAAAAATTAGATGACACTTTTATTTTCTCGATTCGTTCATGTTTGTTTTTGCTTTTGTTTTTATTCCGAGTGGTTGAAAAATTGTCAGTGAAGTAGTGAAAAACGTCTCGAGACGTCCTATAGGCTTTCTATACGAGATATTGAAAATCTCACATTCATTGATTCGAATAGAAGACGGATTTTTTTTTTTACATTTTAACATGACGTTTAGAGAGCTTATAGTAAGGTATATGTTCCCGTTGAGTTGAAAAATTTATTTGAGAAATGATTGATCAATCTGCTTATAATTTTTTTTTTTTTCGTCATTTATCTATTCAATTTTAATCAATTTTCCACTCGTTATTGAGAATGTCTTAGCTAAAAATATACAGCTAACATTCATACAAATTTCTCACTAAGCGATCGTTTTTTTGTAATTTTTTTTTGGTAAACAGTTTTTTTTTTATATCATATTGAAAGATTTTTTTTTACTCTTTTCCCTTGTTTAATAGTTTTTTCTTATAAATATCTATTAAATTCTTAACAATTTTCCGACAAGAGATATTTTATGTTTCCATAGGATATCATTTTCTTTTTTTGCAATAACAAAAAACTAAAAAATGTGATTATAACCAACACTTTATTACACTTGCGAATTCTATCCAAATCTTCAATATCAATAGTTTCCAATATAAATTTTTGTTATTCATTAAATCTATGTAATAAATTTCCTCACGACTCCCAGCGAAAACCGTTAGATACCCTACATAATATTATCAATATTTCATGATAATCATTTTTAGAGATTGTACGACACATTATGTGAAATTTCTATCCAAAGATTGAGAAAAAAAGAACGAACAAAAAAAAAAACCTCAGACATTTTTCTTTAGGCTCGAGAAATATCCTCCGAATATAAATGAGTGTACCCCACCCAATAGTGAGTACTTGTTTCACTTAAACCCTAAATGTATTGATGTACGTGTATTCGTGTTGTAAAGTATCCAATTTACCCACCTCTCGTACCTCGAAAACTCCCCACCACCACAATCCCCCTCTGGCTTACATAATTGACGCTTTTGACGCGCTTAAACGACGCCAATGAGTGAAATAAAAACGAACGTTGTACTATTTGGGACTCATAATTGTTGCATGTTAACCAATGAGTAATGATTAAATTCCCGACCAATTGTAAATCGTTAGAGATACTCAACGATGTCACATTTGATAGATATATTAGGACAGCTCGCAATATTAGCACCATAACCACCGCGTGTAGTGGTTTTATGACGTTCTGTCAGTAATTTTTGAAATATCGGCAGTATTTCAAGGTCAAGGAGTTCCCCGTCCGAGACAGCACTGTACATGTTGGATATATCGATAGTCGATCCACTTACACCACTTGAACTACCCCCATTGGCACCTCTCATCACTGCATTGCCACCGACAATATTACCCCCAACACCCACCCTACCACCACCACCACCACCACCAGCACCACCACTACCGCTATTTCCCCCACCACTGTGACCACGATGATGACCGCCGCCACGTGGATTAGCGCTGGCAAATTTACTATTATGAATTGTTGCAACATTCGGCGTACTCTGGACATACTCAAGCCTAGCCTGATGACGGAGCTTGGACTCTGCATGCCGGCACTCATGATGCTTGTGGGACGATGTACGATGGCGACACTCACTTATAACGTGGCCCAAATTGCCCCGGGTACGTAAGCACTTCTCACGTGATTTTTCCGACACTGAACGATGGATAATCGTCGCCACTGAGTCCTCATGTTTTTCAGTATCCGAGTAGCTGGCATTCAGAGCACCATCCCGATACTTTCTCGCCACATCAGCTGATCCATTTGAGGTTGTATAGCCGTGAGACGATCGGCCGCCATGCTTCTCACACCTGTAGCCGGTGTTACTTGGAAAGCCTGCCACTCTTCGATGTCCACACTCGCCAATTACGTAATTACTGTGGTCCTCAGTACCCTCGGTCTTGGTGATATTATCGGTGGAGATGTAGCTTATGGTATTCACTGGCACACTAGTTCGACGCTTCTCAAACAGCTGGTGATGAGAATGAGCGAGGCCATTATTTTTCACGGATGCTCGACGCTTTGTCAATGTCTGATGATGAATCTGGTGGCGATGTTTGGGGACAAATTGAAGGGGCGGTGGTAGGATTGGCTGATCAAGGTAGCATTGCTCATTTAATTCACCGAATGATACGTTCTTCGGTGGCGGCGGTGTGGGAAGTCTTTTTTTCTTGTCAACTGGCGTTGTCTCTTTGACTTTTTTCATCGCTGTACCACTGCCATCGCGAGGTATATCCGTTTCTTCAAGTACAATCGACTCCTCCGACTCCTCAACGGCCTCCCCCACAAAGTCAATATTCGTTTTGCCGATATCAGTGGGAACACTCAGTAGACCATCATTTGTGGACTTTGCAATCAGTGGCTCGCTCTCGTGATACTCGTCGTTGACGTATTTTTTGTATTGGGGTACAGGTGAATTCGTTGCATTGGCTAGTCCAGGAGGTCGCTTGATGTCCTCGGATTTATCGGTTAATACTGGCTTCCTGAGAACAATTTCAGTTATGGTTATTATTGTCTCAATGAGCTAATCAAAAATCAATGATAGCCAGATTATCTTACTTAGTTATCGGCTGGTGATCATCTATCGCCATTACATTAACATATTCACCCTCTGGTTGTGATACAGTTGTGGAATTTAGGCTGCATAATGACATTGAGATATCCGTCGTTTCCGTTACCATTGAAGGGCCTTAAGTGCAAATTATCGGATTACAAGAGTGAAAAAATTTAAGGCCCGGGTGAAATAGTTGGTAACCTCGAAATCCCCGTGTCTAATTACAAGAAAAATAATTATTCAATCATAAGCAAACCTAATTTCCGACCTTCTCGCATGATTTCTGCAAGTCGGAAATTATGTCTGCTCACGATTTGATCAGTATTTCACGTGCAATGAGTGACGGAGATTTCGAGGTGATTAATTATTACACCCACCTCTCAATTACAACTTACGTACCCTCTTTTTTGATAAGCGTCTCCTGATTTTGCGGAATCGAGAGCTTATCCATGGCTTCTTTGGTGCTCTGCAAGCCAGCCTCATCCCCCAATCGTCTCATAAACATCTGAAATTAGGGAAACGTAATAGTAAAATAATCAGCGTAAATTCGGAATTATCGAGATGGAGAAAAAAAAGAGAAAAATTACCTGCAACTCGGACTCCTTTTCCAAGAGTTCTTTTCGAAATTTCTGATTGGTCTTGGCTGCCTCCTTTAAACGCTCTTCCAGTTCGCTAGCTATTGAGTCTCGTCTTGTTTTCGAGGACGGCCTTAGAGTCGCTCTAATTCTCTTGTCGATAGCTCCCTGAGGATTTCTTCGCAATTCGATCAACTGTAAGATAAAGTAAGATAAAATTGAGTTTATCACTCGATGGGCCTGACAATAATTGAATCTCTATCAGCTGAGCTAATAAATAATCACTCACTTTTGGCACGAACACAAGACAGAGAGTCCCTGTACTGCAGAATATTATAAATATCGACAGCATTATGAACATCGTATCCTGTTTGTCAGCAAGTACAAAACTGATTGCTGCACCCGTAACACACATTATTACTACATTGTAAACACTCATTCCTACGTATTTACTATCATTCAGTGCTGGTATGCTAACATGTCGCGTCTCCCATGCTAAAAATGCGCCAAATATCTGGAAATGAGCAACAGTCGTCAATAATTCCCTGAATTCTCCTCCTTCTCCCCTTCGCAGCCCAAACATTCGTAAAAATCCTGACGAATTGTTTGAGCAATTCCATCAAATCCCTCGAATCTCTTGGTTTTTGTAAATTAAATTAATTAAATAGAATAATTGCAGAGAAATTAAATAGGATTGCCCAGGATTGTCAGAATATTTACGTAAATTCAGTGGAGACTCCAATTATTCGACTCACCATCAGAAGACCTTTGTAAGCGTAGATGCTACCAA
This sequence comes from Psyttalia lounsburyi, assembly GCA_030522865.1. Taxonomy (NCBI): domain Eukaryota; kingdom Metazoa; phylum Arthropoda; class Insecta; order Hymenoptera; family Braconidae; genus Psyttalia; species Psyttalia lounsburyi. Next base: position 43,867 of record JAPYZN010000006.1, read on the forward strand.
GATAAAGGGTCATCCTATTGCTCTGGCAGTACTCATTCTCCGGTATCATCATTATATCATCACTCGATGGATGTGGCTAGCCGAAAGACAATCAAAAAATTACAAAAACAACTCACGATTTAACCAACAGATTGAGATTTATACGGCGGCTTACATAAGGTTCCATTTGTTTGGTTTCCCTGTAAAAAGGATCGGCCACCTGCCACGTCGTCATTATAGCCAAATCAATGACCAATAGAACACCGACAACCATAAAAAGTTGATAGTCTTTAATTACCTGAAAAAAAATAATAAGAGTAATTCCTTTACGAAGCAATAAACCCCGTCGACTCAGTATTCACGTAATATCTCCGAATTCAAGAGAGTTAGCGCAATTTGTGTTAAAATCTTTTTTGCAGCTGATTATTCGCTCTACAAAAAATATAATGTGAAAATTTTCTCCATATCCCTTCAATTCCGAGATATTCATCAAAAACTGATCCATAGAATTTGCCTTAAGCCGATTTACTGCTTCGCCACTGCAGCAATTGCAATTTTTTTTTTATTCAACATTATTCATGCTATTCAACTTACTTTTTTATTGAGCTTAACATCCGTAAATATAGAATGTACACGCCAAGTTTTTGAAAACATTGCGCCAAATGCCAATGAAAAACCGGCCATCAGAAGCCACGCCCTCGCTGTGCAAATGTAGGGAAATGCTGTTACGCTCGAGAGGGTTGAATCGAGACCGAGAAATATGACGCTGCTGTACGTCAACATACAGCCAACGATAATGAGGTTGTTCAGATGTGGCGATGACATCTTTATATACCTTGAAAAACAGAAAGAGGAAAAAAAGAAAAATAAACAGCCGTATGGAGGTAAAAAAAGAGAAATTGCATTTGAAAATCCCTAAACCATCAGCACCCGCTCTCCCATTCCCCGCTACACAGTACACCATGCTCTAATTAATTCATCCCTTACATGATAAGATTGACATTTTAATTAGTGCAGGGAATAACGGTACTTGGGTGCAAATTGACGATCATGAGTGTTCAATGGCACCTCTGATAAAATACAAGGACAGAAGGAGAATGAACGAGGTGGGGTGGTGGGGCAGGAGATGAAGGGGGGAAAAAAACGTGAAATTGGCGGAATGAGCTGCTGGTGTGGAGGTCGAGATCGCGCGTGCTCGAGACACACATGAGCCCCTCGGTATTCTCTCCCTTCCAACTTTAAACAATCACGCGCGGACAAACAAGCCAGCCAACTCCCTCAGGGGTAGGTAAACGTGTAACGGTACGATCGATGATGAGGGACTCTAGATGGCTTGAGGTAACTGCTAACTTGACAAATGTCCGTGTCCACTTTTACCATTGACACACTCACATCATCTCCCGCGGTATGCAGTGTATGATGTATCGATGATTTTTTAATGAATGCTTGATTCATCTCGCGGGATGCGACAGGGACGCCTGGAGAGGGCGAGGGAGAGCGTGTCATATTATCTGTATTAATACCTTTGATTCCTGTATCTGATATTGATAGCGAGGAATACCGCCGCCATAACAATGCCGACAGCAGCTGTCGATGCAATAACTGAGTAAATTGTGATGTTAACGGTCGAGTGCTCTATAACGTGGACTGTACGGTCCTTGGGGGGTGATCTCCCGCGCCAAATCAAAGGCTGACCTCTACTGAAATCCAGAGAGCCAGTGACTCCATCGTACTCGCCAACTTTAACCTCCTTACCACCTGCAATTGGTACAGTTTTCAAATGTCCGTCAGTCGTGGCAATTTTTAGCCGACGAGAGCAATTTTTTTTTTATTAAAACGCGAAATTCCATTGGCAGATGATTCTATTGAATTTTTAGGGGAAGGATTACGACTTGTTGTGCTGAGATATTTTAGGGGGGGAATTAAATTAGGGGGGGGATATTTTAGGGGGAATTTCTTCGGGGGTTTTTAAAATTTTTTAGTTTAATTTTGATGATGAAAAAAATTGGAAGTCTGAACAATTTTTTTGGGTGAATTGTTTAGGGAATTTTGTAGTGTCGGTCAACTTACTTTGGAATTGTTTCAATAATATATAGGCTTTCCTCTCATTGTCATAAAAACGAACTGGGCCCTGTAAAATATATAAACATTAAATTATTAATTTGAGAGGGGTGTGGCGTCGAGGAGGAAAGTACGACTGACCTAAAATGTTGCGAGTGAAATTGAGGGGGTGAGAAAAAATCGTTGATCTCATAAATAAAAGGGAGACAGTCAGGACTCGAGTGTCAATGAAGGATACGAGCGAACATATAAACTCACCGTAACCCCCTCGAAGCTCGTGTTTCTCAGTGCTTCGAGAAAGAGTTTCTCCCAAAGTGCGTCCCTGTACTTGAAGTCAGCGACAGTCTGATTTCTCCTGAAGTGTCGTATCCTCCTAGCTACATGCTGAATGGCAAGGGCCACTGCCCAAATGCCGTCGTACGTGTAACCGTGGAATCGCGAGTATTCACTACCCCTCCGTGAATCATACTCCACTTGATACTCATCGGGTGTCTGAAAATTTAGTGACAAATGTACTCGACTTCACTCGATTAATCAGGTCTTTCCAGTCCAAATTGATACCCCGACATTTTCCCCTCAAACAATAAAAATAGGGACAATTATTATTTCGGAATTAAGGCCCGAGCGTTATCCGGATTATTTGTGTTTTGAATTTTTTTATCTTCAAAGACGTTTCCTTGGAAACTCATTTTTTGTACCCAATCGATCCCCAGGAATTGTAAATATATATTTGAAAAAAAACTCGAGAAAATTAGGGACTTTTTCAAAGAGCGTGTTTGAGAAATATTGAGAAGTAAGTGGGTAGTGGGTAAAATAAAAAATGTTCAATAACTGGGAGGAACAAACGAGAATACGGAGCAATTTTTCAATTTTTTTTGTCGCGAGTGTTTCTCGAATTTTTTTCAAATAGAAAATTTACAATTCCTGGCGATCTACTGATTAAAAAAAATGAGTTTAAAAATTGACAACAGAAAGAATGTAGATAGCGTCGAGATGGGCTGCACCCCGGGGCTTAAAATAATCCTAAAAATCTACGAAATCACGACACCAAATAATTTCCTGATAAATTAAACCTTCTCCCTAATCTCTACTGATAGACCATTAGCCAGAATAGCTGGTATACTATCTGATTAGCTTGAAATGGAATTTCGGAAATCTCCCTCAGTTCAACACTTACGATTCCCGAAACTGTAATCTGGCGTTCAGTCGAGAGTGGAAGTAGGTCAGTTAAAATGGCGCCATGAAGAGCCTCAGCGAGCTCAGACGGTGTACATCCACCATCCGCACTTAACCACCATTTTTCGGTATATGTGCCCATAATCATCCACTGGTATTTCCGTCCGAACATTCTGTACCTGAACAAACACGTACGAGAGTTATCAGCGATGCCCCCATTACCAATAGCCTCAGTAGAGCCACGACTCTCCATACCTGTAAACCTCGCAGAATATCCTTCTCGCCCATATCTCATTAAAATTGCCAATTATAATCCTGACATCCTTTCGCTTGAGTTTTTCAAGTGCCGCACTAACTTCGGTTGCAAAACTCTGGGTCTCCACTACCTCCAGTTTATTGTCATCGAGATCTGCCACCAGCCGATTGTGGGCCTTCAATACCAATACAATCAGATGCATTAAAATCCGCCAGTCATCAGCTTTTCCATTATTTCTCACGCATCATTCGGGGAATATCCTCGATAATCTTTGGTATTAACGGAGCAATGAGAGACAATGAGAAACGGCAAATGCGGGAGAACTATAACTGTAGAGTACAGTATGTCTGACTAATGCCGGGGCAACTCTACTTATCGTCACTCGAGAGCGGTACAGTTGACATTAAGGGGAAACGGTGCCCCTGCGTTTGGCGAATTTTCACAATCCTCTCGTCTCATTAATATTAATTTTTATGAATCAGAAGACGTATAAAAAAATTGGGTAACTCAACTTGAAAATTAAATTTAATAATCCTGATAATCTTAAAAATATAATTAATTGCGTAATTTGGAGTGATTGAAGGATCTCAAACATTTCGGAGGAAAATTGTCAAAACCACCCCAGCCAGTCCCAATGATTTTTTTTTTTTATACAACCTCGAGGACGCTCTAACTCGGTGGCCTTCTGGGGGAAAAAATAATCCATTTCTCCCAGATGTGTCTATCCATCGATTTTAGTAATCAGGGGAGAAAATCATTTATACTAATGAAGAAATAAATTCATCGTTGATATGTGAAACAATGTATCACTGTAGTTGTGAATGTTAACATTCTAGAATCGAGTAAAATCAATATCGCGTGCTAGCGTAGAGTACCGTCGACATATTTCGATTGCAAAGCACCCACCAAACCAACTGTAATCGAATAGCCTCGCTTTCCGATAATGTTCCATTTTTCAATGTTACTCCTTCCTCTATCCGTTGGATTTGCGTTAAAATGAAATTGAGTTGTCTGTTCTCGAAATATATCGGCTGGAAAATCATTTCTTTCATTGCCATATCAACTATTTTTGTCTTCTCAAGCTATTTCACATTATAATTGTTAATGATCTGCGCGGAGAGAAAAATTCAATAAAAATTACGTGTCACTTCCGTAATCTGCCAGCCACAACAATATCCCGTAAAAATTACGGAACAGTGCCGTACTTTTTTACAGGACAAGTCAGGAAAAAAGGACGAAAAGTTCTATAAAAAAGTACTGTTCCGTAATTTTTACGGAATATTGTTTTGACTCGATTACGGAACTGACACGTAATTTTTATTGAATTTTTCTCTCCGTGTAGTCGAGTTGTTTATTATTGGAGAGGGGGTGGGCTGAGTTGACTGGGGGGATTGGGGTAATGAGACGTGAGAAGAAATTTTCATTGATAATCGCCCATAAAATAATAACAACTCACCAGTGCATATCTCGGCTCATTCTGGTAGATCGTACCTACTCTCGTCCAGTTGAAGTGACTGAGGAGGGCAACTCTTGGCGCGTTGAATGCATTTTCTGACGGCACTATTCTGAAGAAATTTGGAAAATTGTCGTTCGTGAACATCGGGTGAGTGTCGGCATAGCTCAGCTGAAGTGCAAAAAAAATGTTTTGATTTTATTCAATTGCCCTCAAATAATAAAAAAATTTTATTGAACAATATAAATCTACCCTGAAATATTAGACAAGCATTAAATTATTGTTCAAAGAGTATTTGAGGCCTGTCTCTGCGTGAATTTTTGCCATTTTTTTCCGCAGATTTCCCAGGAGTCCCCAAATTATACAATTTTTTCCGCGTTTTTTTCTTGGACAATTTACAATTACACATTGCAGTACGACATCAGTAAAATTAGTTCACCCCTCGCTAAGAATTATCTAGACGTGTACACAATTATAGTTAAACAATTGTTCGCCGTTTTCCGACCGATAAATTTTCCGTTGAAAAATCCCCGAAAAAAATGAAAATAATTGAGTTTATTTACCTGCGTAAGGCGCCAGTGCTTTGAGGCTTTGGCAATTGGGTCCGTTACTTGGGTACAGGCATCACCAAATAGCATGACCTTATGAGGCCCACTGTGCATCATATCGAAGAACGCCTTGACACCGACAGCCGCATTGCACTGGAACAGATAAAAAAAATATATCCAAATCCCGATTTATTTCCCTCGTAAAAAAAAACGTGCCATAAATGGCGTTTGATGGCACGATCAATGACACTGTCTAGTGTCATAATTTACATTGCAAGTAGAATCTTACTCCTCTTCATATCAGCTATTGTATCGATTCGACCCCAGTGAATTGTTCAATATTTCTCCACTTTTATTCGTCCTACAGAGTTATTTCTCTTTCCTCATTGCAGTTTATACTCCCCTTGACACAGTGTGGAATAATTTCATTTTAAAAAATAATAAAAATTCTATTCCCGTCCAATAACACCCACAGCTGTCTCACCCGAGGAAGACAATAAAAAAGTCTGATAAAAAAAAAATCATGCGTTAACTACGCCTTACTGAGCGTAATTAACGCAGAAAAAATCATTTCCAATTACCAACAGGTAAATATAAAGCACGCAAGTGACTTCAAGATTTTACTGTGCAATCAATCAATAACAAGAGCTGAAACATCGGGGGGGCCCTGTTATTGCCTGATTAGAAATAATAACAACGAGTGAACAGATAATGGACAAATTCTCTTCATTGTTTCTCCACTGCATTCGTAATAGAATGAAGTGGTAATGGAGATGCAATTCGGTCTGCTGTGCACAATATATCTTGGGTTCTTCCTCCTTTCGTTTCACACCGGTGATTGGTATCCGTTGATGGGAGAATTCAATGGATATCTGTAGGCGCGGGTGTACAGAGGGAAATTGAATCAACGATTAACTCCAGTTGTAGGTCGAAATAGAGCAACATCTACGGCATTAGAATTTTCCTCCTCGCCTTGTTGTCGATGCCAGCCGATAATAGAATAATTTTTATAAACTAATACCCGAGAAAAAAAAATTGAATTCCCCCCAGTGGGTATTTTTTGGAACAGTCGATTGCCAAAAATTGATCAGCAAAATCAAATTTTCATCTGTTGGCCGAGGAATATTCGATTGGATAAATTATATTTTGTTTTTTACAGCGGATTTTTCAGCGGTAAATATGGGGTAAGCTAATAAATTTGGAAATAAAATTTGAAAATGTGATAATAGGAGTCGACGTTCCTCTGTCGTTTTCAAAAAAATTCAGTTTTATGGAGCTGCAAGCCGGTTTAAATTGTGTGACGCCGAGGACTGGGAATGCCCCGGATGTCTGTATGAGCACACACCTATGAAGGATGATATGACTCGTAGAGGTTGGAATTTATATTGTGTGACCGAGCTCACAGACAGTGACGAATTCACATATCACAATGGCCATAGTAATAACGAGTTTTTGTTGGCGGCAATTTTTTATCAATTTTCCTGTTTATAACTTCTAAACAAAGAAGCGCAGGTGAGTATTCTCTACTGATATCCTCCTCCTCAATTCCCATAAAAATGGATTTTTTTGTTTTACAAAAAATTTAAAAGATTCAACAAGTTTTAGAAAATCTGATTGAGCTTGAAATAATTTTTTCTCAATTTAATTAGCGTTCAGATGTATTGCGATAAAATTTAAAAATCGATCTTATCTAATTAGACGTGAAAAATCTTGAGTCGAGCCACTCCTGCTGATATCCCCCCTTCTATTTCCGCTAAAAATTAATGTTTTTGTTTAACAAAAGTGAAAAAAAAACGAATAGTCAAAAAATACGATTGGAAATAATTTTTTTTCAATATAATTATCGTCGGCTTCTATTGCGATAAAAATTAAAAATCGATTGCATCTCGTTGGACATAAAAAATCTTGAGTCAATAAAATGTTTCGACCCTCCAAGCGCAAGAGATGTGCAAAAAATATACCACTAAAAAATTGAACAACTGGAATTATGCAAAATTGTAGCAAACTCGGTCGCAGTAGTAGAGCTACTTTAAAGGCTACGGTAGATTTAACCTTTGCCGACACATACCACCGACCCCATACGTCCATACACTGCATATTAATAGCCATAAAGATGATAGATATCAATGAGCTGATTCTCATTACCCAGACTAACATGCTTACTTCCCCAAGAAGCGAAAAAAGAAAACGTTAAAAAAATATCGCATAGATAATTACCCCGGGCAGTGCCCGAAAGCCAAAGTGAGTACTTGAGAGAAGAGCCAATTATGATTCTCTCGTCGTACCCCCTTTCCTTTGGATCCTCCAATTATTGAATATTCATCATTTAACGATAAACTCTTCAGTGCTATCACACACTCCACCCCCTCCTTACCAGGCGTGCGGGCCGGAGGCAGAAAACTATTTGCGCAATTGATCATTGTTTCGATACAGATTGCGTAGAGAAGAGGATATTGAGAGTGATAAGAGTAAGGTAGTGGCAAAAAAAAAAAAATGAATGATAGCGTGTGGGCTCATGATCCAAGGGATATCGAGGACAGCCCCTCAGACGTTCTCCCTCATTTTCCCCACTCGGCACATGCCCTGATTTTTCCTCTCTCCTCCCGCGGCAAAAGACGCGAGGCCCCGGAGGGGACGAAAAAAAATGATTGCAAAATGAAAATTATACGTACACACGTTTCGCACGTAGAAAAAACTTGAGCTTGACACGTGAAGAACCAGCCGACGGGCCGAGACGGAAAGGAGTTGGACGGACTTCGTTTACAGTGCAAATCTGCCGCAACTACCTTCCCGACCAGGTCAGCCGTGACAATGGAGTCGAAAAAAAAATTCGCAATATCTGACTCTTAAACTCACATTACCCCCGAAAAATATCCCAAAGGTCCAGGACAATCCACCGAGTGCTCTATTCCCTTACCTGCAAGAATATTCCCAAACGTTATCAAATATTCAACATCATCTCCTGATAATGTCAAGATGTAGGTATAATCGGAGGTCTCAATACTTGTGAACTGTGTACTCCTCCTTCGATCTCCTATTATTTCCTTTTCTCTTGTCTTTCCCTTGCTTTTCATCTCCAGGATACATGGGAAGAGCGGAACAAAAGAACCGGGTTAAGAGGGTATCAACTTTAACTGTAAGCCACCTCTTTTCCTCCAACTTGGCACTTATTTCTTCTACTCTCTATCTATTTTCATTTTACAATCGAAATATCGTATGAAACAATGCAACGGTTATAATGGTCTTTCCAGTCATTACTCACAAACGGATTATCAATGGGTCTCAGGATATATGATAGATGAACTCATACATCCATGAGGGAGATTCATGAATTATTAACAAGTACTGCTCTCATGGGGATTGCTTCATCATTTGACATCCGCAAATCAATAACTTATGAGGGATATTCTCTTTAAAAATTTCTTCTGATAAACTCATCGGATCAATCTTGCCCTAAACATTATCACTCAAAAGAAAAATATTCGGCATATCAAGGCCCGGGTATTTTAACCCCCCAGCCATTTGTTTTGATTTTTTTTATCTCCGGAGGCGACTTTTTAGAAACTCATTTTTTGTCATCACCAGATACACGAGAATTATAAGTACATATTCGAAATAACTAGGGAAAATTACGAAAATTTCAAAGAGCCTTTTTCAGAAGTATTGAGAAATAAATGAGCAGAGGGTGAAATAAAAAATGAGTAATTACCATGGCAAATGGCGTTCAACCAACGGCAACACGGATGGGGGGAGTCTAAAATGCGAAATCCTCGGCACCTCCGCTCAGAGGGCATTAATTAAAAAAAGGCTCTTTGAAAAAATTGCAAAAAATTTTCTGCATTTTTTAAGCTTCCTTTAACACCGGAATAGCGAGCGCTGGCGATAAAAAATTTAATGAAAAATTGCGATGCTGATCATCTGTTACTCCACGTGCTCCATGTCCTCAATTGTTCATCCCAGTTATTTAATATTTTTTGTTCCCAATTTTCTCTAGTTTTTTTTTTTCGAATAAATTTTTATAATGGGGATCTAATTATTGCAAAAATGAGGAGGGGTGGGGCTGGTGGGACCCTTTAGCCCTTACCGAGGGGTGTGTGCAGGTGCAAAAATAGTCGCTCGTCTGGAATTGTTTGTCAACTCACCTCAGTATCATTCCACCACATGTGTAAGCGATAATTCCTCAGTACAGTTGGATTGTCATTGATGTGGTCCACAGCGAGCTTCACCGACGGCATAACACCACGTCCAATATGGCTTTCAGGTACATGTCTACCATATGGAAAGAAACCGGCTATGTAAACGTCACGTCGTTTCACACCACCAAGATTAATTGGTTTTTGTCCATCACAGAGTAATATTTTGTCAAGACAGAATAGAATACCAATGCCGATAGCGACGTCGTGAAAATTCAATAGTATTCGTAAACCTGTCTGGCGCTTACGTTGCTGATGATCAATGAAATCACCTTTGTCAGACATTTTTGTAATTGGCCAGACGAAATTATTGCGGTTTATCATCATAAGAATCCAACTATTAGTAAGGCATTACAGCTTCCTTTCCCCGCATTCAATTATTTCTCTAACATACGCCACAATATTTCCGAATTGTGATTGATTTCATCTTCTATCCAGACCATCCCCCCAAGCGCCTGCTGTGTCAGACTTCTTCCGACCCTCCTTCCGACAGAAGCTCACAACTTCTTCCTCACCATTATCATTCCAACTTCTGGCGCTTTTGTTAATTCGTCGAAAGGAAGAAAAACAAAGTTGACGATTCATTGCCTGCCATTGTCAAATTTTATTCACCTCTCGCTGTCAAATAATCTCATGCTCTTTGCCAATTTTGAATGCGCTCGTTTCCTCGGGTCGCCAATTGCTTCTGGCCAAGGCATTTTTTTTTAAGCGTCTGGCTTTCTTCTTTCAGCGGGAGGGCAGAGATCGCTAGTACGTCTCCTCAATTTACTCCATCAATCATGGCCCAAGGGGAGTAGATGATTACTCGGTAGGCTCACCTGCGGAGACAATAGATTATTATTCATTTTTGACCTACCAGGGATTGAAGACGATTTTACGGGCACTGGGGGTGGGGTCATTGAGGAAGGGGCGAGTCTTCAACGGAAATTGGTTAAATTAGTTGAGACTTTTTAACGAACCTCAGAAGGCTTTTGTCATCTCAAAACTTTTGAACTCTTACTCTCGCCTGGGAGTATATTTACACGTAATTATCACTTGGAAATTCACAATTTTATCTCTCATGAAAGAACAATCAGTTCGTTCACTCCATCCGTTATTTACCTGAATTAAATTTTTCCACAGAACGCGTGGTAATTTTTTACTCGTGCGGATTAAGAATTCATTGACGAGATTGTTATTATTGTTCTCCATGAAATTAATGGAGAGCGAAAGTGTCGGGGAAGTTAATTGAAAGTGTTTTTTTTTTTTTTTCCCCCGCCAGTCGCAAAAGCGATTTATCTCGCGGGAAAACTGACGCAAAAATTACCATAAATTTAACAACTATTAGGTATTAATATTTCATGACTGGCTAGATTATTGATTGACTCATGGTGTGCATACTCGCGTAGTCGAAAATAATTGTGGATACACTACCAAGGGTAAACCTTGGCACAGTAACATAATTTGAGTAGTAACGAGAAAGAAGGGGCCTCGTCGCGTGAGCTGCGGTGCTAAGGTCTCCATATATACGTATATATGTTGAACTTCGGTTAGGGATTCAACCTCGACGCGTCCTGGCTTTTTTTTTCTTTATACATCATTGTACTTTTGAGTTTATGTACATAATGGTCGAACGAACTTGAATAATGGGAAACCTTGGTCAAGGGAGAAAATTTCCTCTTCCTGCTCGAGGTTTATTACGACACACAATCGACAGTGAATTTATAAAATGCCTTCGTACAATTTCAAACGTACAGTGACAAATTGAATGGCGAAAAAATTTCGGAAATCAATTTCGCCGAGTGGAAATTTTCACTCGTCACTGCCGTTTGATTAATTATATATTTTTATTATTTTTTAAATATGGATTTTTGAGTGAGGCACCTCCGCCCCAAACCGACCTCCCCCAGAAATTTGTGGGTTGATTTAATACAGAGAAAATGCGATGAAAAAATTGAAAATATCGTCGACAGGAAATTTACGGACTCGTTCGTCTGTAATTATTACGATTATACGAAAAAATTACGATTAAAAAAATTAAAAATAAAATTGTGGACAATGACTTCCGCTTGTGTGCCACTTCAACTGAAAAATCTACTTTTTAAACCGGCGACTAATTCACTAATTACGAAAAAAATTAATGAGAAGCCAAAATGAAAATTCGATATGCCATTGAATGTTCATTAAGCCCGCTCGCTTACATTTCCCCTGGATAAAATAATTAAACCAGATAAAGAGTGAAAAAAAATTCTGTAACTCTCAAGGATCCTCCCATAGTTTTTTTATTCCTAGGTTCCATATAAATACCTCTGGAAGAGGCAACTAATTAATTTACGAGCCCGTGTCAAAGGTCGGCTGTGCGGGAGAGACTACGATCGATAAACCTTCCGCAGAAAGTGTCAATAAGTTATTTCTAGATCAGTCCCAAAATGACCAAATTTCGCGAGTCGTCCTCCCTCCCTTCGACTCTAAAAAAGAAGAAAAATCATCGAATCAATGACGAGGCTTAAACCCCAGTCCACAGAGAGTGGATTAAAAAGCCCTAGCCGACAGTTGAAAAAGCTCAAAAAAAAAAATACATAAAATGAATTGAAGATCGACCCATCTAAATCCCGTAATATTATTCATGAAAATGTCAATCTTCATCCCCCCCGTCTGCTGAGATATCCGGATATGGAGAAGTCAATCACACGTCACACAATTATTGGATTCAGATGTCCGAGTTATTTAAATTCCGGAAGAGCCGGAGATAACCGAGAGCTGGCCGTCCCACGAGAAGCGACTGCCAAACATAAAATAGCCAATTTTGTATAAAAAAAAAATTAATATAAACTGCCCCAGGCGGGGCAAGACACAAGAGGAAACTCAAGATTGGACGGAAATGTGAACTTTGAAGGGCGACGTAGAAGGGGAGGATCGGGAGGATGAAGAAGAAAAAAAAACAAATGGAACTAGTAACTCACTCGGTCACTTGTATCTTGCGGTCGATGCGAATGTAAGGGAACCAAAGAGAGGTCGCGCGGACCCGCGCGACCGAGTAATCCCTCGCGTACTTGGTTTCCGCATATCATACTGTTTCTTTTTCAACTATCATCGATTCAATACGACGACTTTTTACAACTCCTCTTAGCCCGTCCCTCGCCGGTGGCTCACAAAAAGCCAGGCATCAAATCTATTTCCACTCTTTTTTTTTTGTATGTACTCTCCTGCACTGCCAGGATGTTGGCGCGTTCATTGCTGAAGGGTGTGCCACACAGTTTCATTTCAAGTACACTATCCATTAATCGAAATTAGAAATGAAAGGGAAAGAGAGAAAAAAAAAAAACTGCAAGAAAAAGAACAGCCAACATGAGCAGCAAAAGAAGCGTATAAAAAACGGGGAAAAAAAATAATAGAGGCCTTAATCACTCATGAAGATTCACTAGTAAGCCTAACTCATAATTTTCCCATCAATTACGCAGAAAAATACTCCTCTGGGCCCATCTGGTTTATCTTCAGTTCTGACCTGTCATTGTATTTTCCCATGAACGGACTCAATCACCAACACATCACCATTCAATCAACGGAAAATAATTATTTTCTGGCGTCGTTAAATGACCAATCGATGGAGTCAAATGCATTGCTCCAGTGTCGCACGTTTAACGGGGGGAGTATTTGAGTATTTACTTGGAACAAAATCAGACACCCGACCGACACGTTAGGCTCGCTGAGCGCGACGCGAGTGAGGGTTGGTCCTGGCCAGCAGCGCACCCCAGTGGCTCCAGCTTGTACTAGGGGACGAGGGTAAAATCCTCCCGCCTGCCCCCTGCTGCGAATAGCCACCACCACTGCCACCCTCCCTCCCTCCGTCTCTCCCATACTTTTACCTCACTCATCCCTACAATGGCACGGCAAACCGACCCTACACTACTTGAGCAATGCGTCTCTTTTCTACCAGTACGTCGACGCATCCTGGTTGTTACGGTGTGGCCGGTGTGGCCAGGGCGACACGAGCTCTCAAGCCCGTGCATGACGCGCACGAGCCCGGTTATACCACACCATCAACTGCCTCTCTCTCTTCACCACATGGAGAACATATTCCCCGATGATTATATCTAATTTATAGGTAACATCGATGCCATTTATTTATCATTTATTGTGTACACAATATCAGGTAAAATTCCAGAGAATTCGAGGCAAATATCCCGGGATTTATAATTAACATTGGATTTGTTTATTGATATTTATTTATTATCGTATGACCAAGGGAAAATATTTAAGGCAAACGTCATTTTTATTTGGAATTTATTGGGCTGACGGTCCCTCGGTTTATTCCCGGGATTTTTTGATGAAAGAAGAAGGAAAAATTGGGGTAATTTGGGGCTAATCAATTCTGTTCATAATTGGTTCATTAGAATGGGAGGAAAAGAGGAGGTCCGGTGGAGTCCTGGGGAATTGTCCAACGAATTCGCGGAAAATAATGCGAATCATTCGAGAGGTAAATACGAGTGTCGATGGCATAAATGAAAGGATCGACTGGTAAAGACTGGCATTACCTTCAATTGCTGGGTAATTGCAGTGAGAACGTGAAAGGTATTTAGCCCAAAAACAGGAATAAACGGTTTCGATGCGCTTTTTGGAGAAATTGAGGCGGAAAACTCGGAACTGAATGGACAGGCGTGACAATTGTCTTACCGAGGAGTTCCTTATCCACTGGAAATTATTGGCTTGTCTAGTTTGGAGACACTGGGAGTCGTTGATTTTCTTCGAACGAGTGATTTTTTTTTTTTTCAACATATGATGTTCTTAATATCTTCCCCGAGCGCGAGCCAACCTCCAGATGATTTTTTTTATTCTATTTTTAGTTACGCCTGTCTCGGAGGCATTTTCTTCCGGAGCTATAGCGGACGCATTCAGCGAGGAGAATGGAGAGAAAGAAGTCAGTGACAAATGAATCAAAAAGTGGGGGAAAAAAAATAAATAAAAATAAAGAGTGGAGAAATAATGAGACGAAAAATATGTCCATTTCAGCTTTACGTGTTTGACTGGCCAACATTATTTGGGGGATGGCTGCATTGACGTTGCACGGCATGAATAAAAGACGAAAGAATTTTTCCTCCAGTGAAAAACGTCAAAAGCTCGAGTGCATATGACACATACCTGTGTCTATGGCGAATGGCAAAGGGAAAAAAAACATGAGACGCAAGGATCGTTGACAATGACAGTTAGTCTAGTAGCGGGTGGATCGTTGGGTCAACAATAGACCGCTCGAGGGGGTAGAGATACTGCAAAAGAGAGGGAATTGAAGCGGAGAGATTTTAAGGGATGGTGGTGTACTCCATTGCCGGGGTCGACCGATATTAAAGTGCACTTGCCCTTAGTTTAAAAAATCACTCCTTAATTATCTAGAGGAAATTACTGGGAATTTTCAGCTTTATTATTTTAATCACCCGGTGAATCACTGGAGTATTCAGTGATAGAGCCATTTTCGGGGAGACATTGCAAGGAATATTATAAAATATTTTTAGTATTCAGGGGATAATTTTTTGATATTTTTTATGATGAAAATAAATATTACTATTATTTTTAATTAAAAATCCGGGGGATTTCCGATTGGAATTCTTGAAATAAGAGAGATATTGCAATAGAAATTCCATTAATTGTTTTGCGAATGTGTAATATATTTATTTAATTTATTATGTAAGAATTTTTTATTTGATTCTGGTTATCCATAATTCGAAGTTTATTTCGTGGAAATAAATCCCGTCTCAGGCGTCCCTCAAGGTCACTTCAAGTGGATTAGGTCCCAGTTATGAATACTGGAATGAGTAAACATAGTTTGCAAATGAACCAGTGTGTACGAAATTCTCGACGGCTTGACAATTCTGAAAAATTCACAAGTCGTTTTTGAAGCCATTCTCCCAGTGTAAATTACCAACTTCTTCGGGATTAAACAATAAGTAGTGAGAAGAAATAAAAAAATATACTATACACTGGACGAAGGCAATTTTTTGCAATTGGCAATGAGTGGAATAATAAAAAAGTGTGAACCTCAAGTGAAATGTTCTCAGGTAATGAGAACAAAAAGAAGAAGAAGAAAGAAGGATCTCGACCAAGTGAGACGCCAGGTTCTGGATACAAGGAAGAAATGGGTATACTCAAATGAACACTCAATTACTGCCTCTAGAGATTACGTATTAATTATAATATAGTTTTTTATAATTCTTGGGGAAGTATGTTTATGAGTGGGATGCTGAGAAAATTCATGCATAACCTCCAGCAGTAATTGACAAGTATTCATTGACGGTATTACCGAAGCCTGAGAGTGAGGTTAGGTCTCCACATCTTGTGTACTCCATCAAACCACTGAAAAAATAATTAGTGAGCCCCTGAGATTAATCGATAATATTCCACTGCGACTACTGTTGTTAATAATGTAATGTTAAAAAAAATATTGTCGTCGATAAAAAAGGGAAAAAATGTAAAATAGAAATATCTCGGACCTCATTTATCTTCTGACCCTCATCTGAGATGAAGTTATTGCCTGCAACTCCTTGCAGATAATTCCCCAGGTCAATCATTTGGTATTTGTCAAAAAATACTCTCCAACGACAATTATTTAGATTGTTAATTTTTATTTACTCGGTTAATCGTGTATTTTTATCAGGACAAAATAATCACTGGCGACTGATCTCAGCTTTCCTTTCACAGAGACAACGAGATACTGGAGGAAAGCAATTTTATTCAAAAGTGAAAAATCCATTGAGAAGAAATCTGCAACAATTTACTCGAGTGACACAGAAGAATGTAAGTAAATAATTATTTCTGTTGAGTTTTCACATGAATTCATATGAATTATTTATCTAAATAAATTGATCACTTGATTATTTATTCATTATTCATTGCAGGATGATCAATCGAGTGAATTAACGAGGAATGACGGAGAGGTAATGAGACAACGGACTTTGTGTGATCGTCTTCTTCCCCAACCGGTAATTTTTTAATCAATTTTTAATACTATCTACCCAAATTTTTCTACTTACATTCATTGAAGCATTGAAATTCACTTACCATTTTAATTTCAGAGTATTGGGATTTATCGAAATGCCATTAGCGGTAAGCAGATGCAGAGGAACTTCAACAAATCCGAAAAAAAAGGTAAACGATCGCCAGGTGATGTCGTGAAGCTGCTGAACAGTGAAGGCTATTTATTGAAGTACGTAATATTGTAAGGACTCTGGATATTTCAATCAATTATTTTCACTCTAATTATAAATCCCAAACTTACCAGAACATCTGAGGAAACCAGAGCTTCCAATGGAAATCAAATGCACAGCCTGAGAGCAAGGGAAGCCAGTCCTCGAGCCTCTGGAGTTGTTGATAAGTACGGGAATATGCTGAAATCATTCCTGATTTATATAAAAAATTATCCTCAAGTCTCTCAATTTTCTGGTTCAATTATTTTCCAGGAAATCGAAACGCAGTCCAAATGATAAGGAGCCAGATCTACCCCTGAAGGAGTCTTTGCAGTAATTTATTTTTAAATAAATTATTTTCAGTAACAAAATTGAATTGTCAATTAAATCGTCGCTGATAATTCCAAATGATTTCCCCTGCAGGACTGGCCGAACCAGAGACGACGTGAGGAATCATCGATCAGAGAAGCCACAGCATCCACTGCTCCCTGAGTACCAGAAAGCTCCAACAATTGGTGAAACCGAGTCCGTGAGACGCTGGCGCTGGTCGCCGGTAACTTGTTTCGAGGAATTCTGTGCACAACTCTCGACTAAATGTTTCTCAAACTGTCTTCTGGAGTTTCCCGCCCCTGGAGTGAAAATCTCAATATTCCTGAAAGACATGTACGCAGAAGCCAAGCATTCCAAGTGTGATTTTGATGCTCTCCGCGAGGAGTCAGAAACTACTCTATCAAATGCAGAAGCAAGGAAATCAGCAGCAGATTTTCCCTCCAAATGTCATCCGACACCTGACGACGACGAGTACAGAGGATGGGATGGGAGTGCTGATGGAATGGCGCACGATCTGCCGACCCACCGGTTCGAAAATGAAAGAAATCCCCGAGCAATATCAGCGAATGCTGATTCCAACATGACCAAATTGTCGAGAAAGAGGAGCAGGTCGAGACTGTCGGCAACAAAGGCCGAGAATTATCTGAATTTCTTCCCAACTTCCGGCGATAATCCCCCAAAAATTTGGCTAAAATTGGAAGCGCCTGAGTCCTACCCAAATAAATCCACTCACGGAAGATCAGATCACACGTCTCATGAGCCCAACTTTCCATTTCGTCCACGAACGGCTGACTCAGGTGTAAATAAATCCCTGAGGAGTGTGCACGACAGGTGCGAGACCATCCCAACGCCGAGTATTATATTCCGTTTGATCAATCATGAGAATACTCCCAACGAATCTCCTGAACTACCTGAACCGAGTGCAAAGCAAAGAGAGAATAGACTCGTAGGCAAGCCTGAAAGACGTGAGAACTGTGGACAATTTCTGGTAGACGAAGAAATGTTTCATGCCACAGCTGCTGCAGATCACAATTATCACCACATAACCAAGGATTCTATCAACGCCAGACGACATCACTCAACCGTTCCCAAAGATCGTGAAGACACTCGTCAGCTGGCCCAATGGCACGGCCATTATCATTCATACGACAATAGCAATTATTTATGGCAAAATAAATGGAGGAATCCATCAGAAGCATTCAAAGGTCCGCGTCAACCTGACCTCCTGAGGTTTTCCGACAGCAGCGCTCCTCGCAAATCCATTGGCAGACAATCCATGAATGTCAAAGTTCGCTCCGACGACGAGTGGCGGTACAAATTAGTCAACAAACTATCAGCTCCCAATTCTAGAAGTCACACTACCAAAATGCATGACGCAGTTGTTAATAATTTGAAGGTCTTGTCCTTTGATGACGACTTATTACATCAGGCAATCCGGGATAATAACAAAAATGAGAATTCAGGAGTGCTTCATCAACCGTCCAAGTATTTTGCAGTGGCTGATAAGTATGATATGTGGAATTGTCCTCGACGCATCGCAGTTTATCCTCATGAATATCGATCCAATGAAGAGCTCCCAGCGAGTCCATCAGTCATAAATTCATACTATGAGAATGCAGACAGTCACAAAGTTATTTCTCCCTCGTCAACAGCTGATCCATTTGTTTTCTTTAATCCTCAAAATAAATACAAACTGGAATATCCCATTGTAAATCCAATCAGAGCGAATAAACAAGCGTACATTGCTCAACGAGGCAGAGATAAATCACCAGAGCTGTTGCACAGGAGGCCATGGATTCTGGAAAATCGATTTGAACACTATTGTTCACCAAACTGTAACAATTATTGTTGTAATGCTGATCGTAGTCGAAGGCGTAGCAATCACTTCAAAATCAGCGAGGACTTGTATAGTTATTATCATTAGTTTATCATTGCCAGGATCAAGGCAATTCTCATTTATTCCATGTAGTCCATTGTATGGCATCAATTAATTACTCATTGAGTATGAGGGTCAATTAATTACTCATTGACGATCAACATGTGAGGTAATAATTCATTGAATGAAAATTAATAAACTGAGACGTTTGCTGTATCTGTCTTTTTTTCTCTCTCTTCTGCGCTCATTAATTTATCATTAATATTAATACGACTATTGTCATCGCTCCTCAGGAGGGAGTCGATGCTAGTGTTAATAGCCATAAAATTTTGGCTTGTCCCGAGCGGCCAAGGTCTCTCTCAATAGCTGTTGTCAGTGTAAGATAAATTCAAACGGAAACAGATAATAACCAATCGCACAAACACAGTCAGAAGGGAAGTAACATCTCCGCCCTCATTCCCTCTCGGCGTGAACTGTATGGAAGCGCTAAATGACAAAAACGTTTGAATAACGAGCGTTCATTATGGCTCTATCAGTCTTAAATGTAGGCCAATAGCACTTGAATATTGAATAAACATTTTTCGATAATAATCTAGTCAGCGCGGGGTGAAATACATCAGCCAGGGGAGTAATTCGCGCAGTTGGACAAGGGATGGTTTAAGATTGGACTTTTTAAGGGAACAAACAATAAGTGAATGTACGATGAAGTATATTTTTATTCTGCTGATTGCTGTTTTAGAACTTGGGCAATATGCCATTGCCTCGTGGGACAGTGGATGTAAGTAAACTCCAGTGATAATTATTGCTCTAGTAATTTTTTTTCGTCCTCTATCAAATTTATAATAGACTTCTATTGTATTTTTATTGACTGATTGATTGTTTTTCAAGTGAGGTGTCCACCAGTTTCTCTGGCGAATGGTAAAGTTCAGATAAGGAGACGTGGAAAAATTATCAGATTCAAATGCTTCGAGGGATTTACTCTCATTGGAGACAAGTACTCTACTTGCGTTCGGGGCAATTGGGACACCCTAACGCCGGTTTGTGTCAGTACGTATGAGAGGATAAGGATATATGTATATTTTTTTTAATTTATGAAGTGTTGAATTGTTTTATTGCTGAGTTTGATTCGCAGAGGCCCAGTGTCCAACGCTATCAGCTCCTGAGCACGCGCTGGTTGCGCCGAAATACAACGGAGCGATACTTATATTTTTCTGCGAGCCCGGATATGTTCTCGTCGGGAGTGTTGAGATTTACTGCAATGGAAAGCAGTGGAATGGAACAGCCCCTTATTGTCGAGGTAATTTTGGAATTTTGTTTGGGAATTTTTGATTGTATTCGTCGGCTGTTATTTTCTTAAATTTTTCACCCGCAGATACCAATCTTACCGCGCCGACGACGTGTGATTTTGAAGGCACAGATCTCTGCTGGTGGGAGCAGGATCCCAAGCATGATTTTGATTGGAGGAGACATAATTTTGAGACACCCAGCTCACACATTGGGACAGGCCCTACTCATGATCACACACTTGGCCCTGGAAACGCCGGTAGGCGGCATTTTCTTAGGTTGATATGATTTTTAACTCCCCGATTTATTGGAATTCTTCTTTTCCAGGGTATTACCTGTATATTGAGGCTTCTGGGCGACTCGTCAATGACACAGCTCGAATCATATCGCCACTGTACAATGCCTCATTGACGAATTCCGGATGTTTCTCCTTCTGGTAATTTTTCCTCTTCGATTATGATTTTACAGACAGTCTGGGTCTACGTTTTTTTATTCCTCAGGATTCCTCACGAAGCAGTGATCGCGTGGATTGCACAAGAATACAGCCATGTGCCTCCTGAAATTATTATTACATTATTTATTAAATCGCTAAATTTGATTATCGAGAATTTTTCATTCTACAGATTTTTTATACATTTTTTTTCCTTTAATTTCGTACAATTTCAGTGGCTGAATTGACGTCACATTTTCACGCGACAATTGGATCAATAGTTCACGAGAAGTCTTTAAAAAATGGGGAAGAATGAAAGTGGGGGAAGGAACTCGTGTAGATAAATAAATTTATAAATAATATGCTTAGGTATCATATGTATGGAGCCACCATCGGTACGTTGCGGATCTACTTCAGGCTTGAGTCAAAGCCCGACAATCCCCTGGTGATGTTCGAGAAACATCGAAATCAGGGCAACCAATGGCTCCACGGAATGTTCAATCTCCCCAAAAGCAGTGACAACTTCCAAGTACGTTTCAAGTTGGCTTATCACATGCTGACCTTCATTGACTCTCCAAAACATTTCAGATTATTATTGAAGGCGTACGGGGTGCCGGCTATGTCAGTGATCTCGCTGTCGATGATGTGGCAATCCTCCAGGGCGACGAATGCTCCCGAGCGCAAACACCTATCGACGATGCGACTATTGCATCTGTAACCGAAGAAGATGGTGAATGAAATTAATTGAAATGCAGAGGAAAATTATTCACCCACTTCCCTCGTTTAATTGACATTTTTTCTGATAATTCGTTGAAGATCAAATTGAAATCATCAATGCAGCGCAGAGTTGCCAGGGAAGATGTGGTGGTGTTAATACGGGCACTTGGACAACTGTAATACCACCAACATCGCCGGATGCGTGCCACTGTTCCTATGACTGCGCTGATAATTCCACTTGCTGTCCTGACTTCGCCGAGTATTGCGTTCTAGGTTTGTTTACGGAAAGGCGGGTTTGTCTCCCCCCGAAAACCCAACGTCTCGGCAAATATTTTGGGCTTTTTTCTAATAAAATGGGAACTTGAGGGACATTTGGGAGCTTTCATGATTTTTCGTGTTTGTTTCAGCTACTACCGACGATTTATATACTTCAACAACCGTTAACAATGAGCTCACAGTGCAGTATCATTATAGTTCACCGCCTGCCGAGCCGAAAGATGAACTGGAGCCTTACACGTCAAAATTTACTGATCCCACAATGAAAAGTACAATCCACCCTGAAACTCCATTCGCCCCATTAAAGACGAGTCATCATGCTATACAAACTACGACTGGTGAGTCTCACATTCCTCCTGTATGAGTGCCTAGTCGCGGGTGGTGAGTGTTTTGGGAATTCCCGGCGTCGATAAAAAATTCTATTATCAACATTAGCTATACCCAGTCATGAATAATTCATTGATCAGCTTCTTTTGCGTCTTCTTCTCGACTAGAAACCCATCTTGTGGTGGAACATGTGCAACAAGTGCAATCTCACACGTACCTCGGTCCAACTGCCATCAGCGTAATAGTCGCTCTTGCGGTATTAGGAACAATTGCCATCACTGCCATCATCTTCATCTGGGTATGGCGTAGATCTTACATCCGCAGTGGAAAGTCCAGTAAAGGATCGGGATTATCTGAAGATAGCGACGTCCGATATCTGACGTCCAACGAAATTTTGGACTTCCGTCTCGCCCGGCCCACCGAAAATGACGAGCCGTAAAGTATTTCTTCTCTACTCCTTTACCGCCTCCTCCGCAATTAAAAACTTATCTCATTGTTTTTATTATCGCCGATGGCGGGCCGGGGGGGGGGGGGGGGAATAGAGGAAAATATTCTCGGCGCTTACATAAATATAATTTCTCATTTTTTTAATCATCGAGTCGTGTAAAAATAATTGATCAATATTCCTCCTTGGGAATTTATTTATTTGTTTTCTTCATTTATTTATAATTACTGAAGTTATAATGATCGTAGGTATTTTTATCGCTTGGACATATTGCAAAATGAATTATTCAAAATTAACTAGTGAATTCAGTCTCAACAATATTAATATTAATATTAATAAATGTTTCTGTAGGTGGATTATAATTCAGTGACAGTACAATAAATACAAAATCATTTACTACTAATTAATCTATGAAGTATCGCGAAGGCTCTATATTTGTATAAAAATTATTGCTATTGCGATAGAGAGACAGAAATGCCCCTAAACAATTAACGAAAAAATATGAGAGAAGAAGATTGAAAAAAAAAATGAGTTTTCTTCTCAATTTGGGTAACTTGGGGTGGGCTGATTGATGGAGCCCCAGAAGAGTACCAGCCTCGATGGTCCATGTCTAATAAAAAATACAAAAGGTCTATCGGCTATAAACATATTTGCGGTACGCCTAATGACAGCCGCACTAGCAGCCGCGGCAACTGTACCAGTTTCTGTTATATCCATTTCAACTTTGTGAATAACTTCAGAGGCATATAATCCAGGATTAACTAGATTAGGATTATTTCTCAGTCTATCGAGCCCATAATTAGGGAGCCTTTGGCGTTCAATGAACCTAACGAAATCGCTGTCAATGGGACGATTAATTTGTCGCCTGTAGCGCCGGGAGAGTTGTCTCCTTCGGCGTTCCTTTGTAATTTTTTCAACAAAAACTCCATTATTCCACTGTTGCACTTTGTAACCACCTTGTTTATCTTCATATTGGAAATAATTGCTTCGCCCCGTGAAATTGCCACCTGCTGGCACAGCCGTACCTGAGGGATCGTCGTCATTGATTCTTGTGAAGATCAATGGATCGGATGTGGTTGGATTGGGGAAAGGACTTCCACTGGTGGCGCCAGAGAGGACAGCCAGATTTGCCTCATTCAGGTTGAACAGAGAAGTCAGACCCAGTGACTCGAGTACTCCTCGCAAGTACAATGTACTTGACAATTTCATTCGAGGAAATCCTATGACGCAATGTTGATTCTCCATATTGTCGATGAGCTGTTCCACCAGGTCCGGTGTTAATCTCGACTGCAGCGTATTCAGGGCATTTGGTTCCTTTGATATCGGCAATAGAACGTACATTGTCAACTCGAAAAGCCGGAAATCCGATGGGTCAGCCTGGAAACGATGAACAATGTGACATTATTTATGCACATCCTATGAATATTTGGACACTGAATCACTTCTACTCACTGGGCTTGCCGCGCTGTTTTTGTAGGGAAGTCCAAGTATTTCCACACCCAGTTCTCGATCTCGGTAGAATGGGAAATCCCCACCGTTGTACATCATGTCTACGTCAACGGTTTCTCCAGATGTCAATTTAAACGGTCTCCTGTCATTCAATCGGCGACAAAGAAAACCACACCTGTTACTCTTATTATGTAAAGTAGACATAGAAAAATCATTTGTACTCGTCACTAGTTTCGTACAACCCAACTCAGATTGAGCGTGAGCCATGAATAGAGTGAAAAAATGTGTAAATGTAAATGTTCCTGGGTCAGTGGATACTTCTATTCACCATTGTTGATGGTTTTGAAATATTGTAGGGGAAATTGTGGACACGTCAGCAAAAAAAAACGCAGTTTTCGCATGACTTGTCACTGGAAAAACCCGGGGGCAGAATAATTCGCGAAATATTGTCTTCTTTGAATATCTGGTTCTATGCATTCGGGGGAATTTATTTTTTGTGAACATCTTGAGTAGCTTTATTTAAAATGAATGGATTGAAATTTTCACCAACCGTTTCGTGCGTTTGTCGAAGAAATGCTGATTCCACTCGCCGTTGAAGTATAAAGAAGACGCGAAAATAACTTTGGTATCGGAAGGCAGGGGTGCCGTCAGAATATTCTGAATTTTTCCATGGGTTTTCAGGTCCACCCAATCGTTTATAGTCTTCTGAGCTGCCGCAGTCATAAAATCGACGTTAATTACCTCATTATTGTAAACTCTTTGGCTAATTGCCAAGAACTCGGGGCGAATGGGATAGCCAGGCTGAAATAATAGAGGCTCGTGTAATGTTATACAAAATGATATTCAAATGAGTCACTTCACCAACGGCAGGAAGAAAATTAGTCCTCAAAAATTCTGTGTTCTTTTAATTTTGTGTCTGAAGATGAATAAAAATCCGAGCTCCAAAATTATCTAAAAAAATTCTAATTAAAGAAAACGACAATTTTCAATCGAATCGTGTCGAAACGACTTCTCGACATTTGTTTAAATAATTCCATGAACTGATAGAACACAAAAAGACGGCTTAAATTAGGATAATTCAATGCTTTCATTCGGCAGCGGAAGTAACGAATTAAAAATCGGCCATATTTTATAACAAAATAATAATCAATCGTTGGAAGTTACCTGGAGAAATATACCATTCGCAAATTTCACTTGAGGACCTGGTGTATTGGGTGGCATTGAGGTATTGATCGAAGCGAGTAACAGTCCCAATATCTGATGAACGATTTCTGAATGCCCAGAAATATCAATACCAGCAGAGAGCCCAAGAATCCTCGCCACTTGGTCGAAAGTCTGGCCAGCGGAGCCCAGGAGAACCATTGCCAGTGTTGCAGCTAGACTTATCGGCGAAAAAACGACATTCTCACGGTTGAAGCTGACGGAAGATCTCTGGCGATAGGCGTCGATCGCCTGATTCATGTCCAGGGCGAACTTCATCAGTCCTTTGACAATGACATTATTGGCCTTGGAGCACGCAATGAGAAACAAATAATTACCACAACGCTCTCATAATCGTTGACATGACAACTACCCAGAGGGAAAAAAAATAAAATTTTGCCAAACATTTCTTTTGGACAATCAGATGCCCCAAATTCCTGTACTAAAATTCACATTAAGCTCTTGTGAGAGGAATATTCAACTGGCAAAATGATATTTTTTCCTCAGCGCAATAATTACTCACATGATTAGCCCAGAATGCTCGCTCGCCAGTGACATTTGCCTGTGGCGAGCCACTGGACAGCCCATTAATGTGCTGATTTTTGGGCGAAGACGATTGTATACTTTTTGGCTGGTGAATATTATTGACAGACCCATAGCTGGCTTCAAGCATGGGATAGGCATTGGGTGGAAATGTAGGAAACGGTGGGCGTTGTTCAGATCTCTCCAATTCATCAGGGAATATTAATTGGCAGTGAGTGCCGATAGCCAGTGAAATGATGATTACAAGTACCCTCGTCATCTGAAAAAGCAATAATACGTATTATTGATGATGATAAAAAAATATGCTGATAGACGTAGGTATATCAAGGATAACTGGTCGTGTCTTCATGTGGTAATGTCTCTCTGATGCGAATGTCAAGGGCGCATTCACTTTCATTGTTTCCACAGTGGAAGAGTGGCCAGCTGAGGAGTAGACTCTCAATGTGCGAATTGTTTGTGGATTTTAGAGAACTAAATCAATTGGATTTTCATCCAGTGGGCGACCGTTGCATGCTCCGATCAATCCCAAAGACAATTAAATATTTATGTAACAAAAGACAGACACGTTACCGTTACAGGGGGGTCACACACGACCAACTGCAGTAGCACGACAGGTGAAGAACTGCTGCGGCGCTTTGGAGCTACTGACGAGCGCTATTGGCGGACACTTGTATTTATCACTTGTCCCCACCATTCAATATTTGTCTACGTTCATAAACATCGCTGGGAATACGGTACATCAATGGCAAGTGGTCCAAAAAAATGGCGCAGTGAATACATTGAGCCATTTACAAAGTGACTAATTGCATTTTAGACTGAGAATTAGGGTAATTCTGATAATTCACGACTAAACATTGACACGAGTTTATGGTGCCTCCGGTGAGTCACACCTGAATTGTGAAATCTTAATGTTATGACTACTCTCTTTCTCTCCCTTTCCTTTACTATCATCCAACTTTTACGATTTTAGGCCTCATCGTAACGATTTTTTCACTTTAATCGGGCAAAAGTGAACGTAATTTTGGAAATATCCAATTTTAATATTGAAAAATCACTTGGGCGAATGAGTTTTTTGTTCTTTCAAATTATCCATGCCAATAATGATGATTTGACGGGGTTCATTAAAGTTTTTTGGGAAATCGCTATTTTTAGATTTTTGTTGGTAATCAGCTTAGCTTAGCTTCGTTTAATATTTAACGATATAAAATTTTGGATAATTAGTTATATAAGTGGAATTTGGAATGAATTTGTTCATTAGTCATTGGTTACAAGGAATTTCACTGTAACCTTGTATTTTTCAATCGAGATCGTTAAAAACTAGAGAAAATTAATAATACACCCAGTAACGATTCGATGACTTCTGTCGAATAGGCTTCACGCCTGCTTGTTTTTTATTCATAAACTCATCGAGGCACGACTCAAATAACTGGTCAGATGTACGTGTAATACGTTACAAGAAATACAAAAAAAACATATGAATAAAATGAAAAATCCAACAAAATAATCGTACAAGAGCATGGTAATAATGTGTAATATACAATTCATATCGCAATAGTAAATAAAAATAAAAAAAAAGATGGAATCAATAAAATAATATGTTTTAGTTGTTTTTTCCTTCTTCTATTATCTATCTCACAAAAGTAAAAAAATCCGTGTCTCGCTGAACCTGCCCCCCTGCGTATGAATTCAGGACTTGTTAGTCCTCCAGAGTCTTCATTATATCTCTGCAAACAAAGCAAGACAAATTATGATTTCAATTGTAATTAATAGCCAAATAGTTGAGATATAGATAACCATAAGTGAACAAATACTCACACCAAGATTCTTTCTCTTTGCGTCCAACGATCTTACAGCGGGCAGGTCCATCGAATCCCGCCTGTTCTTTACAAACGCAATCCTCTTGTAACTCAACACTCACGATACCATCAACAATTCGTCTAGCTGCCACTTGAATAAATTGCTTCCTCTGATTTGGTTTCCCCTCGAGGAAGTGATTCGAGCTAAAAGCAGCGCCTCCCGACTGCAAATAAAACGTAAATGTACCAGCTGATGATTGTACGAAGAATTAGATAAATATTGAAACTTACAGCCACAGCGAATCCAGCGCAGACATCATTGTTAGTCAGAATCAAATCATCTTTGTCGAAACTTCCCTTCAGCGGTTTATTTTTACTGTCCACAAACGTGTAGCCAACCTTTGAATCATACCCAACAACATTCTTCTGAGCTTTACCAGATACCAACAGATCATTCAAAAATCCAATATGATGGTAGGTCAATCCAAGATCTCGATAAGCTTTCTGTCCCATGAACAGCCTGACCTGTTGAAGAGAGAGCGGAAGAGGGCTCTTCTCACATGGCGTCGCTACAATACCAACAACAGCTTTAGCCGATCCAGTTCTGAATGGATAGCGAATGGCCTCTTCATAAGCATCAGTGATGGCGAGCGATCCTAACTCGACGTTCAATCTCTGCTGGGCGTAATTCAGACGAGCCTTGGTGTCGCCCTCCTTAGCTTGCTTGAAGGTGATGGGAGCAGTGGCATCAGCAAACTTGATATTCTTGACTTCACCATTGACATTGGTACTGCCACCGGTCGTGTAATGCTGGGGCCACTTCATGTGCTCACCATAACCGATCAATCCAATATGAACGTCGTTGATTCCATAGTGTTTAAATTCATGCTTCACCTCGGTCATCAAAGGCACAATCAGATCATGATAGATCTTCTCATTCTTCGAGGTTTGTTCAATGAAGAAGACGATATCGGCCTCTTTATTGCTGGGAATTTTAACGCTGACGGTGTCGCCAGTGTTGATAGTGTCTTTACCAACTTTGCAGGTGCCACATTGGGCTGGGATGGAGATGGTGATGCCCTCCTTACGGCAGGCTGAATAGTAAGCACCAGCAATGAGACATATCTCACGAGGAGAGCCACCTGCTGCTGCGTCCTTGCAGGCTGCACGGAATGCCGATGGATTGACGTAATTGAAGCATGGACTCATCGATGATGCATCACTGAAATAGGATGTACATGTGGGATTGCGAGGCTGACTCTGATGATGATCGACGACTGGTGCAGCTGGACATGCTGGGTTGACACGGTAGGAGTTGGCGAATTCGGCATCCTTCTCGGTTATGTGATTCGTGGGGAGGGTGTAATCGTCGTAGGGCTCGTTATTGGCGTCCCCGAAGATACCACGCAGTCTTCCGTGGTAGAAGCCAGAGACGTAAACAGTGCAGATCATTGGAGGCTTGTGGCTACACACAACCTGCACTCCATAATCCGATTTTACGTTGGCTATAGGAGGAGTTAGGAAGGCATGGAGATTTTTTGTACTTGCGGGATACTCTGCTGGTTTCTCGTCTACTAATATATTTCCATTGGACTTCAAGGTTATACTCTCGCCTGGGGCTAAGATCGAGAGACTGATGAATTTTCCTGCATTGAAGGTACCAATTACTGTGACATTTCCGTCACGTGTGTCGTGGGCTAATACGTAATCACAAACGCCGGGCATTGTTAGATGGCGACCGTCGAATGTGAAGAAGTGTCCGCCCTCAACGACTATTCCCATTTTGCTGAATGGCGGAACGAGGTCAGAGGGATAGCCAGTTGGACGGTAAGTGTAGTATAAATCTCTGATACTTGGAAGTTCACCATTTCGAATGAGATTAATGACGGATACCTTGAGAATTGGAATGCCTGGAAGTTGTTTGATGTAGTGGAGATTGGCCAAGATACCTCCACCGAATAATCCATAAAATTCCTGATTTATATCCTGGCGTTGTACAAGTGCAATTATCGATCGTAAAGCATCGATTCCGTGGCCATAAATATTTTTAATTTCTGCTTGGGCATCAACGCTCTGGTGCTTTATGAGTTTCATTAAATAATTGTAAGTGACAGTGACAAATTGACGAAGTTCTTCTGTTGGGAGGAGTTTTGTCAGTTGAACGAATGCCTCTTCAATTGGCATTAACACGGCTTCAGGTATTTTGTAATTGGCAATATCCGCCCATTTGTATTTGCTCAGTGGAAGGTATTCGTTTATCGGCAGTGTTTTAATTTGTTGATTTATCAGAGCAATGAAATTCTTAATTTCACCCTCGATTTGATTGACTCCTTTGGAAATAATCTGAACTATGTCGTGAACAAGTTCACTTACCAGTGTTATCAGTTCCTTCAGCTCCTTCTGGTGCTCACTGAGAATATCGATGAGTGCTTTGACATATGTAGTTCCTAATTTGCTTGCGGCATCGATGATTTCACCAACTGCTTTGGAGATTTTGTCAAGGGACTCCTTGATCCTCGGTGAAGTTGATTTAATGGCTTCACTCAATTTTTCCCCAATCTCCTCCAGCTGTTTCCGCAATTGTTCGATATGCTCAGCGAATTCTTTTATTATCTGTATGACTGCCGACGTTATCCCTCCAAAAACTTTGGTATAAGCGCCAATAATTTCGTGAAGAGTCTTGTCATTCTTAATTTCGTCCTTCAATTTTGTTAATTCCTGTTGATAGTAATCAATCATTGGCTTCCAATTAGATTGTGACTTTTTCAGATGATCGAATAGATCCTTGAACTCCACCAATGCCTCGTCATTGACTTCCTTAGCTGCACCCTTCAATACTTCAGCATATTTGATCAATCTCGCTCTGTAGAAATCGATCATGTAGACGACATTATCCTTGCTGTACGACAAATCGGGCTTGAGGAAACGCTTGTCATCTAGATAAACAGCGACATTGAAAAGATGCTTCTTCTCGCCATCAATGAATGCATCCGCATGAAGTTCAGCAACTTGTCCAGCAACAACTCTACCACTCACGACTAATTTGTTATCTGGCTTGTCCTGCTGATAGCTCTGATACTTGAAACTATTAAAGTCACGGGCCTCAATACTGACAACAATTGTTGGATTCTCATGAATCTGATACTTCGATTCAATGGCTTGGGTATTTTTAGTTAATTCAAGCGTAGTGTCTGCTTGCAGTAAATATTTATTTGGCCCTTGGATCTTCAGATTAATATTCTTGGGATTAGCATTGAAGAAGGCTCCCACAGTCTTGGGCTTTTGATTTTTATCGTTGTAGGATAAAGATGTTTCAAAGTCAATTTGAGTTGGAGATACAGCCAAATTATTCTTCAACTCCACTTTCAATTGTTGCCCACGGCTGGTCACATCAAGTAAACCAGTTACATTATAGCCTTTCTCCAATGGAGTCTTGAAGAGACGAGTGACGACGGTTATCTTCTGGGTCTTCTTTGAAAAAACGTCCAAGTCAACGTTAGCGTCGAGGTAATGCTCGCTACTGGTGTAAATTTTGCCCTTGACTATCAAGTCCTTGGTTTGGGTTGGATAGATAAAACGAGCCTCACCAGTTATTCCAGTTGCTGATTTATCAGCGCTGATGTCACCACTGGCAACGAAGCTTGTCTTGTCATTCGGGTGATTCTTTCTGTCAAGATATGCTGATATGTCAATCTTAAATGGTCCAACTGGAGCTTTCGCCTTCGGAACGTTGATGGAACTTATCAGAGCAAACTCACGACTTGGGACTGTTAGGACAATACCAGACTCGTCAAAATTCATGTAAATATGAGACGAGTATTGCGTCTGATCCTTTGACGTATGGAGATATAAGTTGGCCGTGTGATCGAAGCTGGGCTCCTTCGGATGATATTTCGTTGTCATTTTCAGGCCAAATTCAACGGGTACGTAGAACTTTTTCAGATCAACCTCAAGGGTCACCTGGTGATTCAGACGTGAGTCACGATCGTTG
The DNA here is from genome assembly GCA_030522865.1 of Psyttalia lounsburyi. Lineage (NCBI taxonomy): Eukaryota > Metazoa > Arthropoda > Insecta > Hymenoptera > Braconidae > Psyttalia > Psyttalia lounsburyi. The sequence goes on from JAPYZN010000006.1 coordinate 75,351, forward strand.
TCCAGCAGCGATCGAAGTTTGAAGTGTGCGCAATCCTTACTCTGCTCGCAGTAGCTATTCAATATATTGACTTCCTTATCAGAGAGTTTGAACTCTCCAACAACAGCTGATGGCCCGAAATTGGAATTCAACATAATGACAACGCCATTCTCCCCATCGTTGCTGCGTGTAAGCTGTTTACGTGAGTACATAAATTTAGAGCTCTTCGTATTATCGCCAATCGTCAAGCTGCCACTTCCTTCAACTACAACCTTACCAGCCTCGTCTCGTTTATTGTAATTAGTACTTCCTGTGACAATATTCTTCCCATCACTGGTGACCGTGACAACGATTTTCTTGCCAGTTTTAACTGCCGGCTTTGACGCTATTTCCGCGTGTATTTTGCGCTCTTTAATTCTATCGCTATCAAAATTAAAATCAACGATGAAGTCATCGACATTGTCGTACTTCAAATGGCCATCGGCAATGGCAAAACCCTTGGGGGACATCACTTTCCACTCACCCTTGTATTCATTTTCACCAAGTATATTAACCAACGAGTGGATTTCAGTCTTGCCCTCGGGGCACGTGAAAACCATGTCAACGCGTTTGGAATTGTCGCTCATTTCGAATTCACTGCTCACGTCATACTTCTTGCCATCGGCAATCAGATGAACATTGTATTTACAGACCCCATTGCCATTGTCTTTATTACCTTTGTCAGCATTCCTTTCGAAGCCAAACTCAACGTTGCGGAATTTGTCAGCTGGTGTTGTAGCTTTGATGTTCATGCCCACATGGGTGAGATCTAATTTATAGGTGGCATCTAAATTTAATCCCACTTGTTTGTCACCATAATTGACAAGTATTGAACCATCTCCTTTCTTTATCTCCCCAGAAGGATTGTACTTGATGTTTGTGTTGATCGTCAGGGGTGGCTGTTGAAGGATGATCAGCTTCACCGCTGCTGTCGCCTCTTTCTTCTCCCCCGGCTGGAATCCACTGGCCCGAATATTGACATCACCGCTGATTGTTTTGTCATCATTGTAGGTAATAGTTTGAACAGTTTTGTAGTCAAAGGCTCCGATGCCCTCGTGAGGCAACAAGAGACTTGATTTACCCTCATATTTCAAATTACGAAGTTTATCGCTTGGCAATTGCAATGCAACACTCACAACCGCATTACTTGGTTTGTTCTCGTCGTATCCGTTGACGTAATCACCAGCACCTTTGACACTGAAGTCATCGCCAAGGGAGGAATTCAATCTCCAGGAGCCTTTTTGCTTGGACTCTTTGTCACTGGTAAAGGTGAATTTAAATTCTTTGGGTAAGTAACTTCCCGAAGCGACGAATGTAACGTCCGCTTTCTTCGCGCCAGTTAGATCCACTGGTCCAGCGTATTTAGTGCCAAAAGTTACTTGTAAATTTTTGCTGTCGTAATTGGACAGTGAGACCTTGTGATTTCCCTCGATGTTATCGTGATTAGGCTCATTCATTACTCCGTCGTATTCGTAGCTGATCTTGCGCGACGGTCCACCTTTGCTTTGATGATCCAGGAGTTCGTATTTACCGGAGATTTGGGACTTGTCTGGCGCACGATTGACTGAGCCTTTGCCATTGACAATGAAGTAACGGCCGTTTGGCAGAAGGAGATCAAAGGTACCCTCGAAGTCACGGCCCTTCTCCTGTCTATCATTCAGCTTGCCCTTGCCGTTGATCTCCACTTTGTAAGCTAAAATTTCGATGATGTTCTTGGTATCAATGGATGTCTGAGTGATGTCTGAATCCGTTGACAGTTTGATCTTTTTATTCGGGTCTTTCTCGACGTCCAGGAGGACTTCAATGTTGGCTGTGTGGCGGGTGCCACTGATTGTCAGGGCTCCAGTTCCTTTGATCTTTCGCTCGAATCTTGGAAGCTCGATGTTGATGGTACTGCTACCTTTTCCATTTTGGTATGAAAATTGGCCGGTGATTAGGATAATTTTTTTTATCAGAAGTATCAATTTTCCGTGGGGATTGGCTCCTCTAGCTCCCTCCACAGCATAATCCAAATATTTGGTATTGTCAAAGCTCACGAGAGCGTGGCTGTTCATTTTTTGAGGATTCATTTCGAAGTCGTAATTTATCTCCATCTTTTTGCCATTAAATTTAAGGTTACTTTCCAATCCAATATTCGCATTGCCTCCTTCAACGTGATAAAGGATTACAGCTTCGCCCTCGTACTTGGCCCCCGGTATTTCGAGTTTCCCCTCAATCTTCCTCTTGTGATCGGCAATTTTTTTATGCTTTGCACTCAACTCCACTTTATTATCAATAATATATCCTCCAAACTCGAATTCCCAGTTTGTGGGAGTGGCTGGATCTATTTTAATCTCCACTTCGCTACCGATCTTGAATTTTCCGTAATGTAAATTCATTTCAGTTTCTAGATGCTGAGGAGAAAGCTGCGCTTCAAGTTTACCATTGAAATCCTGAGCTGGCCAGGCAATCTCTGACTTCAGATTCAACGCTGTCAGTGGAACATAGGAGTCTGCTGTGCGTTCATTGCGTTTGTACGAGGCGTGCTCGATTAAGCTCAATCGATTGACCTTGGATTGAAGATCGGGGCCGTAAGTGAAGACAAAGCTGTGATCAATATTATCATTAGTTAGGGCGTAGTGCCAGACCAGTTGGAACCCAACATTGGGATTTTTCGATGGGACAACGGCGGTGTTCACATCGAACCCGTGTTCATTGGCCTTACCGTCGAATTTAATGTGAAGATTCTCGTCCTTGTGAGAGATTTTCGTATCGACAATCAGAAGAAGTGGTCCTGCTGTCACTGATCCATCCAAACTGGCCAATTTTTTTCCGTGCGCCAGCAAAGTTATCTTGTCAAAGACATACTTCTTCCCTTGATCCTGATCAGCTACGGTGATGTCGCCGTCGAGCTTGTAGGCCGCTGGATCTCCATCATTTTTACCACCCGCCAATTTGGCGATGTGCTCCGGTATTTTGTACTCCAGAATCGGCTTATATTTGTTGCCGTTGGCAACGATACCCACTGAGCCGTAGTAATCGTCGTTGTCATGCTTGAGAGTTATTGTAAGAGCCTTCTTCTTGTCACTATTTTCAATAGCCACTTGTCCATCAGCATGCTTAAATGGGGAATCAAAGAGTGCCCTAATATATTTTTTAGACGGCTCATTAGAAGCCTCCAGGCGCAGCAGAACTTTCCTATTATTCCGACTGTTTGGAGTTTCAAAAAGAACCTCCATCGATCTGTAATTATCCTTGGCTTTATCATAGAATGCTCGCAGATGGTAGGAAGTGGCGTCTGTATTTTCAATGCTCACAGCGAATTTGGCGGGTCCACTCACGGGGAAGAACGGCCGGGTCTCGATGGATCCGAGGGATTCGTAGGGGTACGAGAAATGACCGCAAATTGTTAATCCAAGAATTGTTGAGAATTGATCGAAACAGTCGGAGTGCTCCTTTCCTTTCGGGAACTTCACTGGAGTTCGCTGGCCATGGTCGCCAACGAAGATTACTTTACTGGAGACACTTATTATCTCCTGCTTCCTCTTGGGTATTCCGAAGTTGATGTCGATGCCGTGGCCATCCAGGATTTTCAGGGAGATATCACTGCCTGTCGATGTGTGCACATCTCCAATAACTTTCAAGCCATTTTCAACACCAAATGTATTAATTGTGAGACTAGCGCTGATGGTGATACTGACACTGGGTTCCAATCCAATTTTGATCACTGCATTCTTCGGGTCTTTCATAATCGACTGTAAGTCTAGTTTACCGTTACTCTTGATGTTCATTGCACCATTTCCCTCGACTCCAATGGACAACGGAAATCCTAGACCAGTTGGATAGACGAGATCAATGTCCATGAAGTGTAAGTGTTTTGAGTAATTGTAGTCGAAATTTTTTGCGTTATTCAGGACTTCGTCGATGGACTTGAAGATCTTATCGAGAGTACTGGAGGCTGCCTCGCCGCCGTTGATGTTGCTGTCCTTCAAGTCCAGGAATGCCAATTCCAGGCCGAACATTTTTATGGAGACATCGATGTCAAGCTCATCGTCGAGCTCGTTGTCCGAGGACTTTATGGTTTTCGTGAATTTCTCAACGTCCCCGTAGTTCAATGCCGCACGACGTCCACGCCCTAATTTTCCCATGCGCTCCTTCACGCGACCGTAGACATCTGAGAACGTCTGCTTACCGTCAGCTATCAGGTCACTGATGTCCGAACGTCTGATGACTCCCTTTGGCCCGAAATAATGCTCGATCAGTCTGTCCAAGTTCTCCATTCGCGTATCGATCTCCAGGAAATTGAAGGGTCGTCCGAAAATTTCGGCCGTGAGATTGAGGCACGTTGAGCGCGGCAGCCAACTCCTTTGGCTGTAAATCACATTCTGTTCTATTGTCGAGCCGACTCCCAACCTGTCGATCTTGTAGGACAATTCATTATTGAATGAGAATTTACGGAAGTCAATGGGGAATTTACTGCGGGGTTTGATCTCCTCAAAATATTTTTTCGCGTTTGCTTTACTTGGGTCGGTACTGGCTCGTAAATTTTTCAGGTGAGTCGTGACGAATGATCCCACTTGATTGACAGTTTCCTTGTCAATGATCTCCTTGACACGGTTGGCAACTGTCGCTGAGGGGCAGGCGACTAAGCTCAAGTAGGCTTTAATTCTGACCTCACTGTCCTCTTCACGATCAGCGAACAAATCGAGCAGTGGAGTCTTCCATTCCTCGGCGCATTTCGCTGGGAGAGCCTCGATAGCACCAACTCTCACTCGATTGCTGATTGTATTGTCTTTGATAATTTTCACCATCTTCTGAATCGTCTGCTCGTCCAGGTATTTAGCATTGCCGAGGGCCTTGAATGCCGCTAGTGTTTCGTGCTCACTTCGGCGATTTTTCGGCTTTCCATTCTGGATTTTCGAGGAAATCTTATCAAGCGCCGACTTCACCTCGGCTACATTATCGCAGCCATGATCGCGACAGTATTTACCGATGATATTTCCAATTCCAAGGTAACCAATTCGGGGCAGATCTTTTTCATCCAGGAGGGAGACGACTGCCGTGACCGCTGGTAAGTTGACATGATCAACCAGCGAGAGACTGGCCAGATAGCCCAATTTTTGTAATTCCGTAAGCTCTTTAGTTTTTATCAGATGAACAACCACTTCTGCTGCTTCCCCTGTACCGGTTCTGTACAGAGCGTCCAGGAGAATTTTCCTGTCGTAGGACTTGTCGAATCCACCTCCCCCAGACTTGATCGTCCGGTAAACATCGAGGATGTCTTTTTTGGTACTTCGTCGCAGAGTTTTTATGAGGTCTCCAAATTTCTCGGCTGCTCCCTCTTTAATTTCCTCGGGTGTCGATGACTCCTTTGTGGCTTTCAGGGCACTTACGATCGAGGATGAGGACGAGGAGGTGACGGGATGAGGCGCCTCGAATACCAGGGATTTTGGCACTGAGACCGGGGCCTTAGGCTGACCATCAGCACCTGAGGATTTGAAAATCAAGCTCGTGGTGACTGTCGTTTTTGCTCCTGCCTCGCCATTTGTGAAGGGCTTGTAGATGTAAGTCTCTGTTGATTTCACGCTCTTCAGGACTCCATTATCGAAAATTTGCTCGATATCCTGGTGGGAGTCGAGAATTGGGGATGACTGAATGTCGGAGGCGTGATCGTGGGTTGAGTAGAACAGCCCGTGGCGCAAGTTCTCTCGGTGGATGCAGTCGGATAAATTTTTACGCTTACGAACGATCAGCTTGTCACCCTCCTTGCGAAACTCGAAATTCGTCTCGCAGCTGCCAAAGACGTCGGTCTAGGGGCAGATGGAAAATTATTTTAGTCAGGATTTTTGGAGTGGAATTGGTGGACAGAGGTCGTTTTAGGGGATTACACACCTCGCGGTGCATCGTAACTCCGCTGTCCTGCTTGACTGCTGTTTGGAAAAGTGAGGCGATGGCTCTCTTGACGTTGAGGGATGCTTGGGAATCGTGGGGCTCAGTGCAAACACTTGTGTCGATATGCCCATCATGGAAATTGAATTGCAGTGCATGTTTCTCCAAATCTGGCTGAGAGATAGGCTGAAAATGGGATTTTTAATTAGAATCGTAGAGATACTTTTAATGGAAATCCCGACGAATTCGACAGACTCTTCCATTGGATTTTCATTAAACTCTTGACAATTTTCTCGATTATATTTAAGGATTTTTGGCAATTTGAGGGGAGGAATAAATTCCAGAGTTTTTCTGCTGAATAATTTAATGGCGGAAATTAATAGAGAAGTGAGTGGAGGAATTGAATTGTTTGCCTGGAGATTTTTTTTATCAATTGGTTTTACTGGGGAGGTGATTATTGAGGCGGGGGAGGAGGCGAGGTACCGCCTTTGCTACATTTCCATGTGTACACTTACAGATTTATTAAAATTGACGTTTTTCAATTTCAGTTGACGAATGCAATCGGGCTTCACGGAGAGTTCAACAGTCGCACTCAGCTTTACAGTTGAATCACCTTGTCCTTCACTTACTGCAGTTACAGATGTTCCTTCGAATTCATATGTGTAGGTATTGCCCTCGACGTGCCCTTTGCCCGTTTGCACTGTTGATCCAATTTTTATTAGTGACATAAGAAAATATATGTCCAACGAAAAATGAACAATTCGATTTTTCATTTCATTCACAAAATTAATTTGTCTCTACAGTTGTTTCCACTTTCGGAAAAGCTATTGAATGCTACAATTTCTAATTATTTGTTTTTTAAATTTTTTAATTTTATTTTTCCTTCTGATTTTTTAATTTTATTTTTCCTTCTGATTTCGATTAAAAAATCCCAGAATTTAAAAATTAAATAAATATTCGAATGCGCAGCATTAGTAGTTCCGGTATCAGAGCTACTCAAGGAATTTATTTGTTTAAAATTCAATCAGTTAAAAAAAAATTTAAAAATTTACTCTCGATCTTTGATAGATCGACTCTTACAAAATAACATTAAATAAATATTTTATACACTTACTTCCATGGCAACCGGCGGTGCAAGGATCTGAAAGAAATTCACACAGTGAATTTATGTTAGAAAAATAATATAAACTGCGAAATCAACGACTGAAAAATCGAAATATTTCAACATAAATAAATGGAGATAAATATTAGCATCTGAAACGTGTGTACTATCTAGTGCTCAGTAAATCAGCTCGGCAAAAGTATTTTTTTTCCTCCCAATAAATCCACGGGGCTGATAATAAACGTCTGTATGTGTGTTAATCTAATGATGGAAATTGGAATGTCCCTTGACCCGTGGTATCTGTCAAGTTGCGGCCGGTCATACAATCAAAATGTACCAGCAGAGATATCGCATTGACCTTAGTCGTTAAACAGGATGTGGAGTCTACTAGTATTCACAAAATTGACGAGGGTCGACAACATTCCGTCGGTCATCTCTCGCATTTTTCTTGATTTCCCCTCCTCATTATCCGACCTCTGACGAGCCCCCTAAAGCTCCCCCGGCCATAACTCAAATTATCCATCGATTTTTACCAACAAACTCCCCAATAGCGCGCCTACAGAAAAAAATAATCCAAAATCCTGTTTAATTTTCTCTTTACAGAGCTCGAAGAATTGATTATTGAACTCATGCGGCCTCGTTGGATTTCGTAGAATCTAAGAAAAAAAATGGCAAGCATTTCGTCAAGGGTCAACTGTGATATCCTTCGATTTATCAGTCTCTCTTAGTACGATAAAAGTGACAAACACCCCGACTGTTATCCGTCGATGAAAAAAAGCCTCTGATATCCCAATTTTCGAACGAAAAATCTGCACTTGGTCTCTTGAAAAAAATAATAATAATCGCCACATGCGTACGTGTCTCAACTAAGGGATGCGTCTACATCAATTTAACCGGATAATATCCTCTTGAAAGGTACGTACGAAGGGGGAATTAACTATAATAGTTTCAATGATACCAAGTGCTCATTGAGCCTCATAAAGCCCTAATTATTTGTTCTTTCTCAATTGTTTGTCATTTTATCCATCGTCCGAACTTAATACGCCCATACGTGCGGCTAATTATCATGCCCCTCTCCCAATATTGCCATTACCAATAATTAAAAACTTACTTGCTGAAACTGGTATTAATAGTAGGAGTGATATTAGGGAAGCGGCGATGACACCCGCGGACAAAAGCCGCGGAAGTTCTCCCATGGCGTTGAGTCTTATTGCTTTATTACTTGCTCCTTTTATGTATTTTCTTCCGACAAGTTATGTATCACTTTGCATTCAAACTCACAATAATGGAAATGTTGTCAATGCAACGGTTACTGTGAATACAACAACGTTTAAGTTTCGTCGTCCGGTGCTTTTATGGTCTCGTTGAAGCTTCCCCTACTCCAAGTGACCGTCTACAACTACAATCCTAAATACCCGCACGATCTCCGGGTACGATGTTCATCGTTCATATTTCTTCGTTTTTTTTCTCCCCCACTGAATGCCGATTTAGAATTATTTATTTTTCTTCTGTGATATTTTTTTTCGAAAATTTCATATCTCGTTTGTCTACTCGAAAATGACAAAGTCGGTCCATTGTTTGGATAACAAAAGCAATTTTATTCAATTACACACCAGTAGACACACTAATGACTGGAGATTAAACGTAATATTAATATTAATGAGGTATTTTTGTTATTATTATTTTTTTTGGGGATGTTCTTTTTTTAAATATCGTCGCATCTCGTCTGCGCACTCTAGAGTGAGAATACTGTTCGATTGTTTGGATAAAAAATTATTTAATTAAATTAGGAATCAGCAGGAAGACCAATGACTGAGGATAAAGAATGGGAGGGTAATATTAAGTGTATTAATTGAATGTCCTAATTAAATTGCAAACAAACACACGGAGAGAAATGTTTTTTATTAAAAATTAGGCACGCGTTTAGACAATTTTGGTTGGATAATTTTTGCTGTAGCCCTCGATTATTTTTACCGAGCAGTCGACAAATTTCACGCGTTACGGTAATTTTCTCCGAGCGTACGAAATTGTTGACGATTATATAACGAAACGGTAATTTCTACTGAATTTTTCTCTGTAAAACTGTGACAATAGCATCAGGGAAATTAATTTATTCGATTTCAGCTGTGGTATCGTTGTCGACAGGGACTTTATTTTTATTTATTCAGTAATGAATAATTATATTAATTATATTTTGGATTGATTGATTAACAATTTCTGAGGCGAATTTCGAGCTACCCTCGACTTTTCCCACCGAATTATTGTCGGCGGAGTGAATTCAGCGAAAAATATAATTTATTTAATCATTAGAATGCTCATTTCTCGATTGAATGGGGAAAATAATCTTAATCACGAGTTATTTTTACGTTATTTACGCGCGATGAAGTGGATCCAACGAGGGGGAACGAAGTGAGGGCCATGAGGGCACAGATGCTATCTATGGATGGAAAATTCTATTAGTCACAAAAATTTATTTCAAATGATTATTCGGTGATGATTTGTCGGGAATCGTGTCAATCATTTTCACTTGTAGTCAGCCAATGCCACTGGTTGTGCGCACTATTATTTTCTGCAAGCGCACTATACATTGAATTGATTAGAAATAAATACAGATAAATTGGAGTCAATATTGTAAATTGAATAAGTTTATTTTGGCTCCGGCAAATAATTAATTAATCTCATCGAAATATATCCTCTTTTTATTATTCACCCACAGTGAGACTGAATTTGGACAGAATATTCTATTTATTTCCAGTTTATTCTATTTGTATCTGTTATACAAAGTTGTTTGTTCGGTGGGGTCAACATCCATAATGCCTTTGACTCATCCAACAAACTATTTATCTCTCCATATCTCTCTTGTGTATTGTTCACTTGCTTACGTTGACAAGGGGAGAACAAAATTTCCCCAATAGAATTGAGTATCAAAGGTACCCAGAGCGATAACGACAAATAAGTTTGAGTTTTGTGAAAAATAAATCGATATTGAAAACACCAACAGCTGTCGAACTATAAATCCAATGATTTTATTTGCTTCTTCTTCTTTTTTTTTCGCAATCTCTCTGTTCTTTCGTACCAGGCACTCTTTCATTTGCGGTCAGGATAGATAGGGATTTGACTTTTTTCTTCATGGGTCATGATAAGCTTTTACGTAATCCCACTGATGATAAACGTATTGTGATATATCTCACATTTTGCATTAATACACTTTTTTTTCCTTACAACGTGAAATACGGAGGCATGCTGAATGAAGGGATTGGGGAGATCGAAGGTCATTATATTTTTTATCCACCATTTGTTAGTTTATTTGTGATGAGACGTGCAAAAAGAATCAATTTATGCGCGGATAAGAGTGAGAGTATGTTTATTTTAGTGAGGAAATCATTGGAGGCAATTATTGCTGACAGTAGTTGAAGTCAATGAAAAAATGTTCAAATAAAAATCACATTCATTTGGGGATCAACTATATCAACGGGTTTTGCCCCCCTCCCCCTGATAATTTACATTATCCCAGTCTTAGAATTAAATTGATGGAAAAGAGAACGTCTACTCTCCCTAATAACAATTTTTATTAATTATAAAAATCGTTAATCATCGCGAGACTCGTCGATTTATTGATATCGGATAATCTGATTAATGGTTAATTAATTATTTTTATTTTTATTCGCTTTAATTCATTGAATTTTCTTCTTTAATCTACAGTTAACGAAAATTATTCAGTAATAGAGCCAGATATTTCAATCGAAAAAAGAAACTCTAAAGCTCTACCGAAAGTCTGAAGGTTAGAGTTGAGAGTTCAACTCTCTAAACTCTCAACCCACTCAGAGCTCAGAAGTTCCCGCTATCCGCTGCGAGTAGAAAACTCCCAGAGTTCCAACTCTGGGTCTACTGAAACATTTTTTGTGGAAATTCCTGTTCAATTCTTGTTTAATTAGGAGAAAATTAATTGGAAGAAGTCCTTAGACTCGATTTTTAGTTTGTTCATTTGATAAAATTCCAGTGGAAAAATGAACTGGAAAAAATTAGGCAATTTGTGTCGAGCAATTCTCAACCTGGATAAAACCTAAAAATATAATAATTCGACGCATGCCTCTCATTGACTATTTTTATTATAATTTTGCATTAATCGATGACTTATTTGCGCTGGAACTTGAGTCTGAACTTCTTCAGAGGATTCTTCACTGAGATTTTCACTCGAACGGAATTGCCGGACTTCGGGGGTTTGGAAATTGTGGGGATGACCTCAGCGTTCGCTCTCCTCCTGTTTCTCCTTCTTCGCTGGTTCCCCGTGCATGAGTCGCCACTGGAGGTGGAGGATTGAGGGACTCGCGAGCGACTCCTGTACCTGTGATTTCGATATGAGACCGAGTGCCTCCTTCTGCGTCTCCTCAGTCGGGAATTCGACTCAACGGAGCTCAATTCGTCCTCAGCCCAGAACTGCTGATCCCCCTCGTCTCTTATTTTCGATTGAGGGCAAACCTTTTTAATAATTTATTAATTAAGAAATCACTCAGTGTTCCGAACTAATAAACATTAAAAATAAAATCACAAGTTTTAAAACATGTCTCCCTTGCCTCAGCCGCCATTACTCAATTTTTTCCATCGATTTAATCATTTTTATTGAATTAATTCAACGAGAAAGCTCACAAAATAATCTGGTGACCTCCTCTGTCCCTGAGAGGACCCACAATTTCGCTCGTCCTCAGCAATAAATTCCTGTGGGCCACCCCAGCCATAGTTCATCGTCAAATCCCCTCAATAAATATCCCTTTTTACACCTTAACTGTTTTTTTTTTTTATATACAAAAGAAAATTGAAAACTGGATAATTTTAATATAATTTTTATAACTCAATTGCGTCACTCAGTGTCCGCCATTTTCAAATAAAAAAAACAATAGAAAATAATGAAGAGGCGTGTTCTTCCGTTATCTAGATGAATCGAATGAATTTGTACAAGAGTTTAGGATTCAAAATTTCTAAGCCTAATCGTTCTCCGATTTTCTTCGTTTCTTCATTCTCGGGCTGTCGGTGTCAAGGGGGCTAGGAGTTACTAGGCTTCGTTTTCGTTTAATTGAGCTGCTATCACTAGTCTCACTCGAACTACTCGCAGCAGTTCGAGTCTCTCGTCTAAAAGCTCCCTCCCCAGTTGCTTCAACCAAAATCTGCGGGACAAAAAATTCATGACTTTACCTATAAACTAATTCTTTGGTTTATTAAATTGAAATAATATTAACGATGAAACCTTAGATGAAAAATCATCGTTACCTGCATGCTCTGAAGACACTCCTCCTGCATAGACACCGCCATCTTATAAACAAAGCTATCCGACTTATTATACATAATAGCATTCTGAAACATGAGCATGACATCCCTCTGAAATTGCATATTAGTCCTAATGGTTCCATTATCGATATTCTTCTTGATAGTAGACAGATCCATGGGTCTAAAAACCACCGAGTGATACCCAGGAGCCTGATCCTCAGTGATGGGTCTCAAAAAGAGCGAGGCATACTTGTGAGTGGCCAGCCGGCTGTAATGTAGAAGTATCGATTTCTTCCAGATTTTGTATTCAGCAGTGTCGCTTGTCTCAGTCTCAGGTTCGCTATCGACGACAGCATTTTGCTTCTTGGAGTAGGTCTTCATGGCCCTACCAGCTGGGAGTTTTGCCAGAGAGGACTCCTCCTCCTCGACATCTGTGTCGTCAGCTGCACTCGTCTCCTCCTTCTTAATCTCCCCATCCTCTTTCTTAATGTCATCCTTCTCGTCTTTCTCGTCCTTCTCGTCCTTCTCGTCCTTCTCGTCCTTCTCCACCTTCTCCTCGGGTTTATCTTCCTCCTCAGACTTGACTGCCTTCTCCTTCTCATCCTCAATTTCATCCTTCGAGAGATCCCTCACAGGCTCTGGTTTCTCCTCATCCTCCCCCTTCTCCTCTTCCTTCTCAGTCTTGATCTTCTCAGGCTCCTCCACCTCCTCCTCCTCGTTCTCCTCCCTCTCCTTTTTATCGAGTGGCAACTCCTCAAGCTCACTCGGGAGCACTGGAGCCTCCAGTTCCTCCTCTAGGTCAGTCTTCGGGGATTGCTCCTCAGGCCCTTCCGGCTCGTCCTCCTTAACCTCCTGTACCTTCTCGTTTGGGTCCTCAGGTGATTTAGGATCCTCCTGGGCCTCCTTACCCTCCTCAGGCTCCTTTTTTTCTTCAGGCTCGGGAGACTTCTCCTTAGGATCAGATTCAGTGACCTCTGGGGGATCCCCGGAGTCCTGAACCTCCGCGGACTTCTCAGGCTTCTCAGAATTCTCAGATTTCTCCTCTTGACTTTCCTCAACCGCATCAGGTTCCTCCTCGGACTCCTTGGCTTCCGGTTTAGGCTCCATTTGATCCTCCCCTTGTTCCTCCTCAGATTCTTTCGGAGGCTCTTTAATATCCTCAGCTGGCGCTGCCTTTTCCTCCACCCCCTCGCACTCCTCTTTTCCCTCCCTCTCCTCCTCCTCCGTCTTATCCTCCCCAGATTTCCGACTCTCCTCGGGCTCTCCTTCCTCCCTCTCTTCAATCCCATTCTCCTCCTCCTCTTCATTCTTATCCTCCTCCATCTTCTCCTCTCCCTCCCCCTCAGGATCAGCCTCTGGGGACCTTTCCTCCTCTTTAGTTCTCTCCTCCACCTCATCAGGTTCGTTCTTCTCCTCGGGACTCTCCTCAACCTTTTCACACTTTTCCTCCTCCCGCTCATCCTTCTTCTCCTCCTCTTTATCCTTCATTTCCACACTCTCCTCCTCACTCCTTCCCTCCGCCTCAGTCTCCTTTTCCCCTTCAGTCCCCGTCTCCCCCTCAGTTCTCTTCTCCCCCTCAATCCCACTCCCAATGATCTCAGCAATGCTCGATGCCTTCGGATCAATCTCCCCAACCTCATCGCGAGGAGAACCAGAGGGAGCTTCATCTCCATCCCTCCCTCCCTTATCCTCACCGACAGGAACTGAAATCCCCTCGATAATCCCCGAACCCTCTCCAGGACTCTTAGTAATCTCTTCTTTAATCAACTCCTCAATGTCTCCAATAATCTCATTGATCTCGTCTTTATCAATTACCTCGGGCAGCTTGTCCTTGCCAATCACATCATCAATGTGATCAATAATCTGAACCATATTATCTTCGACTGGAACTTGACTGGTCGTCATTGGACTCTCCACGTGATTCGAGAGTTTTGTTCTGGCAGGATCTGGCAATGGATTCTGCCCTGAGTTTGGACCTGAGGTCTGGCTCTGGAGGTTGGAGGGCTGGACCCTAGGGAGATTGGACGGTAGTTCCAGGAGCATGGAGAGTGTGGGGGCTCCCACGGAGGGTCTCTCAGGTCCTGATGACGTCAGGGTCGAGGTGATGAAGTGGTGGAGTTGGGGGGTGGCGACTGTGGAGATCTGGGAGGCCGATGAGGTGGAGATCTGGGGGGCTGGAGGCTTTGGGGTGGCTCCCAGAAGACTGGCGATTGTTGGAGATGTGGCTTGGACTGTTGATGGGGGATTTTGCATCTGCGTGGTGGGACTCGGGGACTTGAGGAGGCTCGTCAGCAAGGGCGAACGTCCCCCTCGGTTCTTGCGGTCCTCCTCAGTCTCGGGTTGGAGTTCTTGGAGCTCTGGTGCCTCTGCCGGGCCCTCCAGCGCCTTTCGCGATGTGCTCTGGGGGGAGTCGCTGCTCTTCTGACGCTTTGCTAGCCAGGCAGAGTGGGCTCTGGCTTTTTGCTCTGCCTCACGCTCCTCCTGCTCAATTGCTTGCCACATCTTCTGGAGCTTTTCATCGGAGATGTTGCCTGATCGCAGGAGATTCACGTCGTGCTTCAACTGCTGGTACTCGTCCCTCTGGAAGGCCAGGATCTGACCAAGTTCTGTTATTCTCTCCTGCGTCAGGCGACGAACTATCGACTCGCCCGATGTCTCTCCGCTCTCGCGCTTTTTTCGCTTTGGTGTGTCAGCGTTCTCGAGGAGAATTGCATACTGGATTGCACAGGATTTCTGGGAGAACCAGTCAGGCGGACGCAGGGCCTCCTTCTCGGCGAAGGGTTTCAGCGATCGCGAGACTGATATCCAGTTCTGATCGCCGGATTTTAGGACACTCGACGCCAGGCACAACTGCTCACGCGTGCTCCACGTGTCGCAGGACTCTCGCTTCAGTTTTAATCCTGGGGATTAGACAGTTGTTAGAGGGGTTTTTGCTTTCTGGGGGAGGAGGATTTGGGGGCTGGGAAGGTGAAAGTCTGGTATTTGTTTATATTTGAAAAAATACTCCACCAGAGTATTATAAATAATTCTTTGCAGGAGAAAACCTGGTGCAAGTGTAGACCTTCCTAGGGAATTGTTTCTGCTATGGGTCGGGAGTTTATGTGGATTCTGAAGGAGTCGGGGCTCTTGGAGGAGAGGCTACTCAGGTTAGATCATGGAAGATAACCTCAAAAGTAAGTGCTTGGGGCTGAGAGTTCTGGGAAGTCGTTGTTACTCACTGTCTTGGACTGACGCCATTCCTGAAGAGATGACTGCGATTATTCAGGACGATGAGGCTTCTCAGTGTACTTTTTCTATCAAAGGTTCTTCCGTAGGCTAGTGACGGAAGGCGGTAGAACCCAAACAAAACATTGGCACTAGGCAAACAATAAATGGCGGCGAGTGGCGGTAAGGTAGGGAATTAGAACGAATTGTTGACAGAGTTGGACGGAGGGCTTTGTTGTGCCCTTATTGTTGAATATTTGGACAGCAGAGTCATTGGATTATGCTAAACAAGCTATGAAACATCAACAATTAATATACTATTTAATAGGCCAGCTTAATTCGGCCTTACTCTGAAAAAAGTGCACTCCATGAGAAGAAATTTATGCACGAAATCGAGCATTAAACTCCTGCTCGAGGAATATTTGCTGATTGGCAAAATTATATTTTGTCCTCAGTGGTGCCGAACCGTAATTATAAGTCATTAATTAATTACTTATGGGTACGCTCGGCATACCGGATGTTTTTATTTTCTTGGAGGACGAACAAATGAAGAACAAAATTACTTGACATTTTACTTTATGTTCAAGTACTATCAAATTTCAACGGAATCGTAAATCGCAGTTGCCGATCATGTGGCACGACCCAGTGTGCAGTGCGTCACAAGAACAGGCGGCAACTCAATCACACCGAATTAACCTTCTAAGACACAACAAAGAGGCGACTTACGAAGCAAAATAAAAAATAATGGCAGAAACAGCCGGGAAAGTACAGGATGGGGAGCACAGTGAGTATGACGAGTATCAGTACTTGAAATTGATAGAAAAGATTATGGCCAAAGGAGTCAAGAGGAATGATCGCACTGGAACTGGTACTCTGGCACTTTTCGGGACTCAGATGCGATTCAACCTGAGGGATGGCAAGTACAAATTAACTGTCCTCATGATTTCTGAACATTTACTTCTCAATCTTTCTTTGAACTGACATACGATTTTGTTTCTGGTTTCCATTCCTCCACCTCCACCGATCGGCAGGAATCTTCCCACTTCTCACCACGAAATCAGTATTCTGGAAGGGAGTAGTGGAAGAACTCCTCTGGTTCATCAGTGGATCGACGAATGCCCATAAATTATCTGAACGAGGAGTTAAAATCTGGGACGCTAACAGCTCCCGTGAGTATCTGGATGCTTACGGTTTCAAGGACCGTGAGGAGGGCGACCTGGGGCCAATCTACGGCTTCCAATGGAGACACTCGGGCGCCAAGTACACGAACATGCATGCAGACTACACTGGACAAGGTAAATTTCATATCTTTGATTAACGAGTAACAGAATTAGTGAGATTTTCTTTTCTTGTACAAAAAAATCACCCCAAAATATAAAGCCTGATGTTTCAACGTTTCCTCGAATTTGTGAAGGCATCGATCAACTCCAGGAAGTGGTGAACAAACTGCGGAACAACCCTGAGGACCGAAGGATCATAATCTGCGCCTGGAACCCAGCGGACATCCCGAAGATGGCTCTCCCACCCTGTCACTGCCTCGTCCAGTTCTTTGTTGGTGATGGTGAGCTGTCCTGCCACCTGTACCAAAGGAGCGCAGACATGGGGCTCGGGGTGCCCTTCAACATCGCCTCCTACTCACTGTTGACGTACATGCTAGCACACATAACTAATCTGAAGGTACTCATCAGATTCCCCTTCGATACTGCCTTCCATATCCAAAAGAGCGAGATCTGTGAGGCCTCTCCTCCGATTTCCTACCCTCCAACTCACTTTTCTCTTTCTCTCAGCCCGGAGAATTCGTGCACACAATGGGAGATTGTCACGTCTACTTAAATCACGTCGAGCCACTGCAGACACAATGCCAGAGGACACCAAGACCCTTCCCAACGCTGAGAATCACCAGAGATGTCAAGGAGATCGATGACTTCTTGGCGTCAGACTTTGAATTAACTGGCTACGATCCTCATCCTAAACTCGCCATGAAGATGGCGGTTTAGAAGATTCCATCTACAAAGAGAAATTCTAGAAAAAAATATTAGCAATTTTCTCTGGATGCCACAGACTCCAAATATTGATAGTTCCAAAGATTATGGCAACGATTACTCAGTGAAAATCAACTGAGACTCGAGGTCTACAACTTCACTCCTATTGTCCTTATCAAAGTCGAACAGTGGAACGACAATAAAATCTAAGGATATAAATTATTCCGAGCAAGAAAACAGTATTTCCACATGAATAAATAAACAATTCCGAGAATAAATACAGAAATGCCAGGATAAGATAAAATTTACAGGTACTTTAGGAATAACTGTTACTTTATTTATCCTAATAAAAATTATATTCTCGATAAATTCCATTCATTGAATTCACTCTTAAATTCCTATCATCCCATAATAGCTCCATAATTATGTATCAGATTCTTTTAACTCATATTCGTTCATTGTATTCTCATTGATTTTATTAACGCGCCACATAGATCGGTTATACAATCAATAACAGATCATTGTTTCTAAAAGTAAATATCTCATTCACTGATCACGTACATTTGCGACGCTCCATTATCACATTATCCAGTTAAAAAATAAGTATTTTATTATATTGATAAACTGAGGGGTAAGAAACGCGAGGAATTGAGAAATTGGAGGGAAAAATAGGGACCGTAGTGTTTACGATTACTCGATTGAAAGGTTTTAGAGGAGAGTTTGGAATAAAGAGAGGCACCCTTTACTATTTGTGAATGTTAATTAATCATTGGATTGTTCATTACACGTAATATTATATTTTCCCAATCAAAAATTCAATTTTTCTTCGTCGCAATCACTTTCAACTGATCTCAATCGATTATTTTGTCCTCAAATTATGGAGAGATAATGTGGAAAAAAATACCATTAAAACCATTTGGATTTAACATCCAAGCTCGAAAAAAGATCTTACGTTTGTCCAATTAATATTGATCTCTGTTTGTGGTTAAAAATGTTTGTTTAAAAATTCAAAAAAGAGTGGATACAGTCTCGCCTGTAATCACGACAAAAAAATAAAAAAAGCGGCTTCATTAAATTAACGTTCCGGAGATAACTAATCAATTAGTTAATCAATTCATTAACTTTCAGTCCTAACGACTGACTAATGATCAAAAACCCTGATTTGATTGTTAAATGTCATTACAGAGCATCAAATCCCCATTTCCACATTATCGATTCTGTTGATTGAAGAAAGTAATGACTAATTCCCATAGCTACATCGAAGATATCTAAAAAACAATCAATACCTAGCCATATTTTTTTCCACAATCAAATGTTCAATTCGTTTTTGTTACGCAGTCAATTTTGTCTTATCTCGGTTAATGATTTTATTGAGGTGGAGATAACATGGAGAAAGAAGTTATCAGTATCTGCTGACCATCCGATACAATTTTAACGAATTGATGTAATTTTCGATTTTGAAAAAACATCTAATCACACCTGCTCATTAATCTATTCATCTATTGATTTTGGACACCAATTAATCATCTCTCATTCCCAATGATTGACTAATTATGAAAAGTACAAGATTTGATTATCGAATGTAATTACAGAATAAAATAACGATCAACTAGATCTCTTAAAAATTCACTGTCTAGCAGTACTTGCTCGACGCTAATATCGAGTCTACGTCACAAGAGCTCGGGATCATTGCAATATATAATGAAGAAAAAAATACGGCCAGGCTAATTTTATCATCTCATCGTTGGAGCGATTTAATATTGTTAAAGGGCCGCTGGGACAATAAAATTACTTGGCACACCTGAGCATTCCAACTACATATTTTTAATATTCTGCTTTCAACCTCAATCAATGGAGCAAGTAAGTTTACCTCACGAAGTAATAGTAGTACTTTTTTTGTGTTTTTTTTTTCTTCTTTATCTCGAGATTTTTTTTATTGTATTTTTTTTTATAAAATAGAGATGTATCTTTTTAAAGGATTTCGTGGGGATAAATTTGGGAATATATCGTAGGTCAGGGGGGGCTAGCACATTTGTACATCATTGGACTGCGAAGTACTTAGCTGATGCAGCTGCTGAGTAACAGCCAGTGTGCCTGTTTCACTTACAGTCACAATCACCCAAATAACATCTGAAAATTAATGTTTTGGGAGATTAGTTGGGGGATTTATTTATCGGGAGGGTATCAAGAATTGTTGAAACTACTGGACGACTTTTGGATGGATGTGATCACTCGTCAAATGCTCTTACCTCCGAAATAGGATCCAGAAGCAGTCATCATTCTCCATTTACTCTGAAACGTCCCCAATTCACTGGGGCTCATCAAGACAACGCTCAATTCAGTTGTATCCTTTGGTGGTAATGCCGGCACTTCTACCCTCGTGCAATCACCCATAACAACGCCCCCGGTGTGCAGTAAACAAATGCCCTCTGGCCATGGATCAGTCCCTGAATTCTGCACACGCCAGGACTTTCGAAATTTCGTGTTCGGTGATACGGATTCACCCTCGCCAATTGTACTGTCGCAGAGGAGTATCATACAGGGTAGTTTGAATGGTGACTCGTAATCGAAGTAACTGCATATCGCGGCTTGAAGGTTCCTGCAGGGAAAGTAACAGTTAGTGGGACAAAACCTGTCGTTGGGGGCAGTTTTTATTTTCTAAAGGGTTGGGCCCTACAATAGCTGAAAAAATAAGTTTTTTTTCCCTTTCAAATTGCCCCTTAAAACCCCAAAATAAATTCCTAAGAGCCTAAACATTCAGAGACGCAAGAAATTGTTAAACAATTCGGGATTAGCTCACTTTTATGAACAAATTATTCAATTAAAATGTAGTTGAATAGGATTTCAATAGAATTGACTCGGGAAAGAAGTGAAAGAGGTGGAATAAAAATATTCACAGGAGTAATTTGTCATTACAAACAAATTAATGACCAGAATACAAGAGACAACTGGATGCAACAGAAGTTGGTAAAAAGAAAATTAATTAGCGAGAGAATTTGGGAAATAAAAGACAAAGAAATTGATCTCGATTTAACTGAGACATCCATTTCCCAAACAAAGAGCTCCAGTGGCAAACCCCCTGAATCATTGGAGAGCAAACAAAGGGCCCTCGTCTCGCCCAAAGATAAACCCCGTGCAAGTGTGAGAAATTGATGCATAAACTGTACCAGGTTATGTCTGCAATTGTTCCCCGAGGCCAACAAATAATTACCAATTGTTCATATCCAGAAAAAATGTGGCTGTGGCTTCGTTTAGCTGGCTACCAGCCAGTAACCTCTGCAGTTGCTTCACCAGATCGTCCTTATCAGTTGTCCCCATGCAACTGAATTGCTGCAGCAAGTGCTGGTCAAAGTCATTATCGACGTCCATCGTTGTGATGATAATCACAGATATCTTCTGTCAAAAATCTTGCCCGATGACAAATCCACCCATTCAATTTTATTCACTGTCTCATAGTCTCTGTCACTCCAGTATCTTCTCGGTCAATTCGCGGAATTTGTATTGTTTTTTTTCCACTGCTATTGGACAAAAAGTATTTAACCAAAAATTTTAAATGTCATGATACCCAAGACGTGTGACGTTAGCTTATCTTGTTTTGAGAGTGCCCAAGGTGCATTCGACATTTGTGGAGCACTACTGGTACAGTCGAGATCAAGAGTTAACGCTAATTATTGATGTTGGGCTTGTGTAGTAATTTTCCGTCTGGGGATTTGCTCGAATGGTAAGTTACCAGCGGACTCCACCGACGAGTCCACTCGCCTCTACAAGTGCGGGATATTTTGAATGAATTGTTGGAGGTACTCAACAGCCAACAACATCGTCCGGATTACATTGTAGACACTTTTAGCTTTCCCTTTTTTTACATCAAATTTTTTAATTCAATTAAAACAATTTCAACAATTTTTTAATTCAATTAATTTCTTTTTTATTTTAATTGCGGGAGAAAAATTGAAAAAAAATCTTAGCCAATGGGAAAAATGCCAATTATATTGGGTAATGTATTTGTTTATTTTTTAAGCATTCACTTTGGTAAATAAATAATTGGATTTACCCGAAATTGGTAGATCAGCTGTTTCTGTGCGAATCGATTTATTGGAATAATTTTGTTTTAATGGGTATCAAATAAATGTCTAAATTTTGGATTTCCAGATAATTCTGATTATCTCCCGAATTAGTACAACTGCCCAGAACAAAAAATTACGATTAGAAAATGAAATAGAATTATCAGGCAATTCTTACCCACTTCAAAAGACGTTCAAGTCTTCCGGAGTTGTCGAGCCACTCCGAGTAAATACAAACATTGAAATGTAAATAAATAAACAGCCCGGAAAATCCCCAACGACCCAAAAAAAAAAAAAGTGTCAAGGTATCGTCGAAATAAACAAAATAGTATTATAATATAAACATTTCTTATTCAAACGTATTCTTACATTTACACAGTACAAAAAATTATACTCAAACCTCCGCCGGCCCGCGGTTATCATAACTGCCGTGACTTTGAGAAAGGGTCGGCCGATGGTTATCCAGGACACTGGGCAATATGTAATTATTATTCCACTAATCATTTAATTACGATTTTTCCTAGTCTGTACATGCTATACATCTTACTCGATAATTCATTCCAATCCGCCGATCTCTCCCAACTGTTGCCCCCAATCACTCCCAGCGATTCACACTCGCACTCTGCATTTATTTAACATTCAAACACTCAATTATTTACTCCAGTTGACAGTAAACCTGGGACTGGTTTAATTTTGTCTCCTCCCATTTTTTTTTTTTATTTTTCTACTCCCCATTTTTCATCCCCTATCCGACATATTCAGCAACATTTAAATATGATGTTTTGTTTTCCCTAATGAAACCGTGATAATGATTATATTAAGAATGATAATGACAATATGCCTATCTAAAGACGCGTGTAAATTACTTTTCTCATAAATTTCCTCGATCCTCAGCGATTGGAGTGCATACATAAACCTTACATCTAATTTCATCTTATTTATATATGTATAGTATACATATCAATGTTCATAACCACAAGACTCGATTCGTACTCCTAATATTTACATAAATTATCGATAAAACAATAAGTTTACCTGCTGCTGATGATAATACACCGATTACGTTGTTCAATATCTCTCCATTTTCCTCCTAAAATTCTCTATACACTCGTCTCGAAACCTCCACTCGTAAAATTCCATTAAACGTACGTTAAAAAAACATGTGGGGGGCGGGGAGAGGGGGAATTCGAAACATCACTCATTAAAAATAAATTTAATAAAGTCGTTGTGTCATTAGAAAATATGATATGAGATCAACGAAATCAAAGAATGACGGCAAAGGCTGGGGCACAATGGATCTCCTGACTGTCTCTCAATGTTCATAATTAAGGAATAAATTTATCACTTGAGATTGTATTTTTTTAATGAAAAAAAAAAACCTCGATTCCAATGACTCACTAACACCGGGAAAAAAATGATTCTCATTGTGCCCCCCTCCGCCAGTGCGTCACGTGTCAATTAAAATAAAATTTCTCGTGAGCAGATGCAATCCCCCAGAATGAAAATTTGAGCCCAAAGTATTTTTGAAGATTATCACTAAAAAGAGGGGAAAAAAATGTCAGGAACCCAGCCCCTGGGCATATCCTCTCTATGACTAAATTACGTCGATACAATTTTCATTCTCAATAATTTATCAATGACTATAAGCACCGGCAGCTCAGCATTGGCACTTATGAAAAAATTTGCCTCATTTTTACAAATAAAATAAAAGCCCGTTGTACAGCGATAGCTATCGACACAAATTGCCAGTGCAATAGTGCCTCACATGAATTGAAAAGAAACGAAATATCAAGCCCAGTTCGACGAGGACGGCATTTTGTCATGTACCAGAAATTCTAAAGATGATAAACGCAAAAGAAAAAGACACGAAAAATGTCTGGACGTGAATTATCCCTCAAGAGGCAGTGGGTTAATGAACCGTACGTTTGAAAGAGAACAAAAAAAAAAAAACTCACCCAAAAGAATATTTAATCTGACAGTCACACGGATTTATTTATTCATTCATATTCATATTGAAATAGTCCAACAGGGCAATACGATGGTAAACAACGTCAAATTGCACAAAGTTCATTAATCTGTACACACTTTCACACTCTCTTGCATAATCAACCATCAGGAATTTATTACAATATCATCATTATCATTACAACTACAATTAAATCATTTATCTACAATTATAATAGAAATAGACAAGTGTGTATTGGATACAGGCACGATATAACTAATTACAAATGATTTTATGATCCAAAAGACCCTCTGGTATCACAATAATATTCTGGACAGGTGGGGCCAGAGCCCCCCCGCGAGTCCGCATTGAAAAAAACTAAGGAAAGAAAATGGTGATAAATCTCATGGACTTCATTGTCCTTAACCATAACTGAAAAAAAAAGGAAAAATCTTATAAAAAAAAAAAGAAACCTATTGAATTCTTTCTTCCGCAAAGAAATAATAATCGAGATGAAAGAGATAACTGAACGGATGAACAACGTGTAACCGCCATTGGCTCAGCCAATATCGAAATTTCGAAGAGAAAAAAAAATGAGAGATAGAGAGAGAGGGAGAGAGAGAGAGAAAAAGAATGGATAAAAGGATACTTCCACTAATAAAATCCGCGTCAAATATTTATATCACAACAAACTAGGGCGCGTGGGTCCTCTCCCAATGGACAAAATAAATCCATTCACCTGAATGCCCCACGTCGTAGCCTATCCCCATCGTCTCCACGTGTCCGAAGCACCGCCAGATACAGAGAGCCAGTATCTCCCTCCAAACACGCAAAAATTTCTTGTAATTCATCAAACAAGAAATGATATTCATTTGCCAACTGATAATCCATCCACCAACTACGTCTCCTCCTTCACCTCAATCTTTCCCTTGAGCTTCGAGATTGCCTCCTCCTTGGCATTAGCCAATACCGTAAGTGCATCCTTAACAGTATGATAAATAATATTTTTAATCTGCAATTTATCCTCATGATTGGTATGTGTATCAGAGAGTGCTCGAAACTCCTGAGTAAGATGAAAGCAGTGTGATACATTTTCAGGTGATACAAAGTCCTCAGCTACTTTAATACAATTATGAAGATTTCTCACTTGATGTGGTGCACCAGCTGGCACAAATACAGCATCACCAAGACATTGTACAACAGCATAACCCTCAACCCCATACTGCTCATAAAGTCTCTTTCTCAATTTACCATCGAGATAAAAACTCTGATCGTGAATTGGATCGTGATGTGGCTCAAGTCGTGCACCTCTCTCAATAGCAACGGCATTCAGTAAGTCCCTGATTTTATCAGCATCACGCGCTGCATAGATATGCCAGAGTGCACCAGGTGCTTCACCCCTCTCGCGAACACGTCGTTTTGTCAATACATCACAGCCAGCCTCGTCAATAGCCCTGAGTGCCTCGGCAATGTGTTGCTCTTTATCAGTGTCCTGCGGTATACCAACGTAAACCATAACATTAACAGCATCGGAAATGTCAAGATGTAGATTGGTGGTGCCTTTATTAGAGTAAACAGCTGATCCATATGCATTGTACATTTTGGGCCCTAGATCAGGCCTAATAAAGCACGACGGAAGTCGGCTCGCTAAATTTAAACGTCCATCACGATGTGTGTACTCGGAGAGTGGTAGGACTTTCATGAGATCAGCAAATCTTGATGGCAATAATTCAGCAAAATCATCACCAGGCGGCCAATCCTTGAGTTTCAATAGCATTGGATTGCCCTTGTCGTCTTTGAGCCTCTTGGAGAAATTCTCAAATCCCTCCCAGAATTTTTTCATCGGCTGATTTGGCACTAGATTTCCATTCATACAGTTAACAAGATCATTCTTCTCATCACCAAAGTCACGTGCAAAGGCATCTGGATGCCAGAGATCCATGTCCAGTGTTTTGGCGACATCCGAAACAATGACTGGTTGACCGCGTTTCCACTGGTCCTGGAATATCCTGTAATTGTTGATATTGTGAGGATCGTTGAGCTTTAGGAGTTTACCATCGCAGAGCCACGAGTGGGGTACGTCTGGATACAGGCTTTTACTCTCAGTCAGTGTCATTATTCTTATTGGCAGGGGCTCACGTCCATGCTGTGTCCACTTATATCTACGAACAAAGTGTTTGAGCTCTCTTGGCTTGTCATCATTGTCAATGCTGTCTTTTTCCTTCTTAACACTGTGTTCAATAACACTCGAGATGACTTCGTCAAGAGTATCCATTTTCGATTTTTTCCCTGCTTTTGTTGTATTATTTTGACTGGTATTGCCACTTTGATTGGTATTACCTGGTGAATTTGTTGGTGAATTTGATCTTGATCCACTGCCATTGGGCTTGTGAGAGGGCCTGATAAGGAGTTCCCTTAGTGTCGAATAATTTCCATCGCGATCTTCATCGGAGTCTGAGCTCGAGCCACTCTCATTCTTATCTTGATTCTGCAGTGCAACATCAGCCAGCCAATTCAGGGGTGAATTCTTATCCTCGCCGTTTGTCTTTGTTTTGTCAGATCCACCATTGGTGTCATTTTGGCATCTCTTCTCGTCCTTAATCTCCAGCTTGATGTTGCCATTAACAAGGGTCACTGGCTCACCTTTAACAAGACTACGGAGTGTCTCGTTCAACTGGGCTGTTGTTGATTTTGCTATCGAGCAACTGCAGTGCTGGGGTATTCCCCATTCTGCGCGCGCCTCATGCAGCATGTGACCAATTTTTGTCAGACTATCGCCAGCTATCATTTGGGTAAGCATCAGTCTCTCTGGCTCGTGTACCTGACGATTTGTGCAGAGTAGCCATGAAAAATCGTCACGACCTTTTCCACCCTCACCCCAAATCTTTATTGTTCCATCTTTGCGACCCTGGGAAAATTTCAAGTTTTCAGATTAATTTCACTGATCGATTTTAGGATTTTTATTTGATTTTTGAGAGAACGATTTCAGGGTTAAAAAGCTCGAGATTGTATTATCATGAGATTTCAATTGTTTTTTTGTTCATCATTTTGGATTCTCACGGGTCTAACAATTTTTTTTTATACATTATTTCTATTTCTAGGAGCAATGCATTAGTTTTGATTACGAAAAGGGACTTTCTGATTACTTTTACTCTGTTTAAAATATTTGGTTTCGTTTGTTTTTAATTTGAATTAAATTACCTTGTAACAATCAATGCAAACGACAAAACCACATCGTCCACAAGTCCAGTGATAATTGAAAAGAGTTGTCTCGCACACGTCACACAGCTCTCGAACTCCCTGAATGACTCGTTTCCACGCAACTGTTCCGTCTACAACCCCCGAACTCGCTGTGAGGTTTCCAATTAACAAATTGGGGGGAAAAACAAAAGCATTTAATTCATGCGAACCAAATAAATATGGAGAAAATAATACTAATAATTATGATTAATTTAGGGACTAGAAAATTGAATCGAGAGTATTAAAATTCAATCTATAAAGTCCATTGAACAATTGAAATTGGAAATTAATGAAATTTTATAATTTCAACAATTTGAATGAAAATAAAAAGAGAGGGAATTGATAACTTGTTTTTCTTTTTGTTGTTCTCTTTGAAACAATTGCGATGATTACCTTCGGCCATGTGCTCCTGCAGTGCATTCTTCTCCTGATGGAGGAGATCACAAAATTGATCTCCAACCTGCCTCAACAGTCTGCACGCCATTTCGAGATCCAACGGTTGTTTATCCGCCGGTTTATCGTCCTCATTCTTTTCGGCTTTCTCGTCCTTGCTATTGGACGAGGGCTCGTGATTACCAGGCAGCCAGAGACGAAGGTCGTCCTGGAACATTATGTCACTCTTGTTTACCACTGACTCAGGCGAAATTAGTTTACATAACCGTATGGTGAATGATTCATTTTTAAACAATTTTTAATGAAAGGGGAAAACGGATAACACGTGCCGTTTGTATTGTCAACTTTAATTGCGCGAAACCTAAAATACACTCGAGTATTTTATCTCATTATTACAAAAGTTAATGTCTCTGATAACAAATGTATCAAAAAATAATGGCAGTTGTTATTGGCATGAAATCTTTAATTTGTTTATGATCGATCTGATGTGAAAATAATTTTATTCGGAATTGAGAGGAAATTATTGGACTTTAAAACCCAATTTCCAACTTATCGTAGTCATAATAGTAAGTCGATAATTGAATTTTATCATGATTAAAAAATTATTTTCTCTATAATTAGTGGGGGCAGTCTGGTAACGCTCAAAATTCGAGTGCTTTCAGAATGTGAATAGAATAATAATGAACAATGACAAACCTCAGAAGCGTCTTTGTGTGGATCACTGTAGCCAGCAATAGCCAATTGACTCTTTATGTATCGCAATCTCCTAAATGCATAAAATCTGCAGAATATGTTCTTCGGTAGTTGGGTTTTCAGTCGTTGATTGGGTGTCATTCTGCACTCACGACACTTGACTAATCTCGGTGCAACAGTGAAGCATGAATTATCCTGTAGCCAACTGTCGCCGGTTCTCTTCAACTCAAGAATCGATGGTTTGTAGAAGGGATCTGTCTTGTCACTGCCACCATCTTGTCCATCACCACCGCTACCAGTGCTCTCGTCTCGTCGTTCTTTTTTTTGACGTGGCTGCTGATCCTCACCACCAGTTTCATTTCCCTTCGATGATTTCGGCCGTCTACCACGCTTACGCGGTTCCTTGTTGCTTCCTAATTTGAAAAGACATTTTTCCTTCAGAAAATTTATCCCCAGAGCGTCAGCAATTCTTGTCTCATTCAATTAAAATTTTCAGGGTTAAAAAGCTCGAAATATAACATCATTGTTATTCAATCTTTATAAATGTTTACATCATTAATGAAAATTGAAGAAATCCAAGTGCGCAAAAAAAAAAATCTCTTGAAGAGTAAATCGTTAAGTTTAAAAAAAAATTATGAAAATACCTGGACATCCGCAAATTAAATAGTTAAAGAAGAATAACTAAAAATTTTACCATAATATTTTCATAATTACCATTTTCTGATGAATTATTCGAATTTGTTGTCGTGTGCCTCCTAGAAGTAGGTTGAATAGTCTCACTCTCATCACTGGCTGATCCAGCCTCACTCTCATTACTCGAATCGCTCCCAGCCCCACCTCCGCTGACTTGTTTATTATCCTCTTTCCTCCTACGTTGCTCCTCCGCTGGTGTTTGTTGTCTCCTTCCAGCTCCCTTCTTTCGCTTTACCTACCACAGGGCACAGATTATTAAGTAGTCAGGAAGTTCATGCTCTTGTACGATCTAATGTCTAGCGTCTAATAAACGTACAACTAATACAACACATCAAGCGTAAAAAGGTGGAGTTGTTTAATAAAAATATCGTCTAAATTCAACGAATGATGTAATTGGAGCACGCGTTCAGACAAAGAATTGAGGTTAGAATCCCCTCCCCTCCACTGGACAAATCAATCCAGAATAACTCGGATAATTTACCTCACTCGACCATTCCATTATCACAAATGATGGAGAACTCTTCGTGTATCAGTTGACTACACAATTTATTCGCAATTTTAACTGTCAATTCGCCAAATTGAGGTACAATGATACTTGAGTCTTGTTACAACGACTTTCTTCGCACCACCTGCACTGAACGGTGTACGTGAGTGCGCGCGTCAACGTAATGGCAGAAAATCTTATGGCGCTGCCGTTGCGGATGACTCATTGAGTGGCGGAAAAAATTCAAATTCAGAACTAGCTCAACTGAATTGTGCAGTACAATGAAATATCAACAATTGTTGAAAGTAGAAGACAAAAAATTGAGGCAAATATCGTCATCCATCAGACAATTATATGGACTCAAGTAAACGTATTGTTCTTTTTTTTTAATATTTATAATTTTTTGCTAGATATCTGAAGCAATTAACAAGATCGCAAAAAATAGGATTTGCAATAAAAAAAATTAATTTTGTAGTTCAGTCATTTGCACCCATTTCCAAGCTCCTCATGCTTCATTATTAGACAATAACATTCGGTCTGCGCCTCCAGGGGCTATTTGAGAATGTTCAAGTACTTTAATTATTATTCTTTTTGTCAAAATCCTTTCTAACATTCCTAGTTAAATACTAGAAGATTTATTAGTCCCCATTTCAAACATTGAACTAAAAATTGTTGAAATTCCCTAAAAATCGAACTCTGTATTTTCAATTATATTAATTAAACATAAAAATTGAGAAACATCTCGACCATTTCCGTGCCATAATATTCATAATTCACCGAGGAATAATTAACAATTTTTTTCTCTGTCAAATAACCTTAAATTTTCGTGTAATTTTGTGTAACCCACCCGATTAAAAAAGACAATTGCAAATGAATGTCCTTGAATATCCTCACAATTAAAAAAAGAATAAAATAAAATCAGTCTGTGTAAATAGATACCTTGGGAGGTTTCCTCTTGGGCGGTGACTTCCTCTCGGGATCACTGCTTGACGAGTCCTCCTGCAAGCTCTTGCCATCATTGCCATGCCCATTGATCTCCTTGTTCGCCCCCTTCCTCCCACTCTTTCCCGTAACTTTACTCTTATTTATACTATTAACCGCCATACTCCCGATATTGTAAATAGAATTAACGGCACTTGTAAGACTAGTAGTCGTCCCCTCTCCCTTATTATTGAGCGGTTGCGAGGGTGTTTGTGCAATATTGAGGGGTAACGTGACACAAGAACCACTGCCAACGACTCCAGTATTGTCCTCAGTGGCGTCCTCCCCCGAATGCCTCTGGAGCCAGGCCTTCTTGAGCTTGTGAACTGGATAATTTGTTCTGCTTGGTGGTCTTGGTGCCGGACTATTGGACTTTTCACTGTCGGTATTAGTCTGATTATTAGCCTTGGCTGGTGTACCAGGTGCTGATGCACCACTTGGTGCTGGACTGGGACTGGGATTTTGATTTTGGGGCACAGGACTTGGAGCTGGTGCTGGACTTGGTGCAGCACTGGGTGTTGCACTAGTTGGATTCAATGATCCAATACTACCAGTGCTTGCCGGCCTCACAGATCCATCACCACTGGCTGTTCTGGGCGCTGGACTTATCGAGACAACAGTTCTCTCCTGTACATTGGGCTGTGGCAAGAGGGCAGTATTGACAACAGTCGTTATTGAAGTGGCAGCCGATGCTATCAATGGACTCGGCTCGCTAACCCTCGACAAAACAGGTGGTCCCACACACTGCAATGACAACGGCAACGGCTGCTGTGGCTCCTCAATTCTCCTCTTCTTGCACTCAAGCGCCACTGGCTGTTGTCCACACCCATCACCAGGTGTTGTCGGTGCTTTTCTCTTGGGTGAGCCCGATCTCTCAACACCAAGATCCAACGGCTGTGTCTGGAAATTCGTGTGCATTGTGTTGACAGGAGTTGGATGCATTGGCTGTTGAACAGATGCCATGTGTGGATGTGTGACAACTGGTCGTGGCGCTGATGCCGCTGGTGGTGAACTGTGAAGGGGCATTTTTGAAGTGGAAAAACGAGAATCATAGACTGTTCCACGACTGTGAGCTGGAGGAGGTAGATGTTGTGGCGCCCCATGATGATGAGGCACTTGCTGGTAAGGCGAACTACCTGCTTTTGAGGTGAGTGGTAGTGGTGTTGCTGTTACAACTGGCTCAGCAGCACGACATACTGGTGTACCAGTCATTATTCCCGAATTTGGTTTGCCGTATATGTGTGGTGGCGCTGGACTGCTGACTTTTGGCTTTGAATTGGGAGTTGGTGGATAATGAGATGTGGGAGAGACATTTGGTGGATGAGGATGGGGATATGAGTAGGTGGATTTTGAGGGTACGTAGGGGAGATTTGACTCGGGCCTGCTGAGGTAACGGGCCTCGGGTGGCGACGGATGGGGATGACCGGTGTGGGGTGACTGACGATTGTGACTCGGGGGTAACGTTGGACCTGCTTGTGGCTGTCGATGATGACTCGGCAGTCCTTTGGATTGAAGGGTGTCCAGGTGGTGCAGGTGGTGGGGACTCTGCGTTGGACTTCTGTACTCGTAGGTGACCCCCTTGGGCTGGGGCACTTGTTGAACATTCAGGTAGGACATCATTTTGGGACTGGACGAGTGCGGTGGAGGCACTTTTTGGTGCTCTCTACCCTCGTTCTTCACTATCACTGAGCTCTTGTGGTCTGGGAGGAGGGGCGGAGGATTTGGCAGTAATTCCCGACAGTGGTCGCGATCGTGGCTGAGGGCTTTCGAGGGCATTGATTTTGGGTGGAGATCATTTTTGGATTTTAATTCGTGAATATAGGTGGGCTGAGTTTGGTAAGTCGAGTAGTTGAAGAGACTGACATTTGGCTCGGCTTTTGGCAGTGGGGGACCCACTACTTGGGGCTTTTCGTGGTGCGAGGCCACCGGTAGGGAAGTTTTTGAGGCGCGTGAGTGAGCTGGCGGCGGTGGATAGTCAACTTTACTCGGTACACTCGACGGTCTCAATACCTGGGGGAAGTAATTATTTTTTTTTTGGATTCATGTGCTTATCGACAACATCACTACTTGAATTTCACTGATCATGGAATTCAATATTTACTTTAAATGTCAATTATCGCTAAATACAACTGAAATGTCACATTTTACTCTAGTTACAAATTTTTTATGTACCCGAGACTGGGGAATTGCCCCAAATTAAATTGAATTGTATTAAATTTTCAATCAATCAAAGAGTGAAGACATTCCAAAAATTTCCTAAATTTTGATGAAGCTCTATCGGATAATTGAACCAAATTTGTCAAGGATCTACCGATGAGTAATGTCAACTGACCTGTTGAGCTGTCGATGGAGCAGTGGCTGCGTAATAAGCGGCTCGTTGCTGTGCCACCGCATGATCCCTGGCCTCAGCCTGTCTGTGTAGTCTCTCAGCCGCTGCTAAATGCTCGCGTTCACGTTCTCTAGCTTGTGCATCGCGTTCCCTCTCTCTGGCATCTCTCTCCTCTCTCTCCCGCTGCTGCTGCTGCTGTTGTTGCTGTTGCTGCTGCTGCTGCTGCTGCTGCTGCTGTTGCTGCTGCTGTTGCGCAACAGCCACCGAGTGACTGGTTGGACCACCTGGATGATGATGTCCACTGTGGCCAGTCAGGCCACTGTGAGGCGGTGGAGCTGGATGAGATCTACTTCCCGGTGGTGGCAGTGGAATAAAACTGTTCCATGCCATTGAGGCAGACTGCATGTTCCTCTGCGGAGCATAAGATACCTACTTCAATCAATACTGCAATCATCGATGGATATTATTAACTCGGAATAAGGAAATGAGACCGCCTTTTGCTATTTTGTTTGGCTAATGAGGAGCAGGAAAATCAACTGTGAAGGCGCTTTTTTTTTGCTCAATCGATCGTTAAGATACCGGGGAATAACATCAGGAAGTATCAGCATAATCGCTGGATAACGTGACAGTTGATGAATGAATACACTCGGCGTCTCAGATAACGAATATTACCGGACTTTCAACAATGACCAATAAAAAATTGACGTCTCACGTCGGGGAGAAGAGAAAAACTAATGGAGATCCAAAAAATTAATATTACACATTCAGATACTTCAGCGAAATAGCCGATTTTTAGGCGGCATTAAATAATTTTTCTGGATTTATATTAATTCATTGGAAAATCAAATCAAATTGCAAATTTACCTGCACGGTCCTAGGAATTTGTATTAAAAAAACGTGTCAAGTGTGAAAAATAAATCATTGGATGACTCCATATTTAATCTCCTGACCCAGCTTAAATGACGACAATTCATGTTTAAAAGATTTAATTTCCCTCAGTCGTTGGAAAAAATGAAAATAACGAGTCATCTACGTAATCTTGATTCATAATATCTCGCGCTTCTACAATTTTCAACTCGACGTCATGCATTAATGAATGAATACTTAATGTTCAATTACATTGTGAGACCTTGAGACAATAAACACCGAGAATTGTTGAACGAAAGCGTGGAATTCAAACGTGTACTGGTGGGTGAGAATGATAAATAAATAATTTTGAAACTTGTCAGTGTGCCAACAACCGTGAGTAGGAAATTCAATAGTTTCGTACAACGCGCGAGGGACAAAGTTGAGGCACTAATGTTGATGCATATATGTGCAACTGTGCCTCGGGGTATCCCACTTAGCAGCCCGTCAAGAGCGAGAATCTAATTATAGTATTCGCGTTGAGGAAGATTACTATGCTAATCGGCCCACGGCTTTGTACGGGCGAATGTCAACCCACATTGAATTTGTTCGTCGCTTGCTAGTGTCATTAACGATCTTGACGATATACCGTCAACCACTCAGCCATCCAGCCAATTTTTCTCACACGTCCACGGGCGTTTGTCAATGTCAAGTATTGAAAATGTTCGTTAAATCGACTCGTCCCACGTGGAAAAATCAATATAATTTGGTCCAACTTAGGAAAAAATACAGAGCACGTACATAAATTTATATTTTGTCCATTAATCAATTTATTTCCTCATTTTTTGTTTGGCGCAAATTTTGCACTTGGAAGTAAAAATAGGGCAAAAGGAAGGATTTCAATAATTAATTACTCGGCATTGGCCGAATGAAATTGAATGATTTTTTTTCACAGTGTAGCTGAAAATCTGAGCTTCAATATGAAATAAAAATTATTAAAATTCACTCAGCCGATCTCGAGTTATTGTCAATTGAAAACCGTTCAATTTTTTCCATCAATTTTCTTTAGACAACCAGATGACAAATTTACCCTCAAAATCCAGATTTTAATTCTTGCCCGAAGGATATTTGATTATTTAATTTCTAGACGACAATTGAACTGCATTTGACCTGGATTAAACTGCTCTGAATTATAATTATCATTGATTATCTCCTCAAGTTCTGAATTTTTTGTGATTATTATTTTACTTCAGCAAATGACCCCAAATATTTTTATTTTCGGATGCAGGCAAATTAATTTCCCTCGACAGTGAACTCAAACGTCAAGTCATTGATTACAGAAAGTATTTTTGAATCCTAACGGAAATCTATTACCCAAAAATTAATTATTGAATATAAAATCGTTTGAGCCAGTGAAATAAAAGCACCTATCTCCATGAACTCCCCCAAATTGTCAATAAATCCTGAATCTTCCTGATCCCGACTCCCAAATATTCTCCCTAATCGATTAATTACCAGTGATCCCACCGGATTATCCCCAAAAAGACGTCCCAAATCGATAAAATTCCACATCTACGCGAAATAAAAATCCTCAAAGAGTTCAATAGCCCAGAAATGCCGGTGGAATGCACCCCCAAGGTCGAATAAAATTTCTTTCCCCAAGTAATAAAGTTAACCTGCCTGTGTATGTGTCCGCAAAATAACCCCAGTATCGTGCACCTTATCTTATCACTGAAGAAGGCACGTACGAGGATATTAATGCCAGCGGCAAACAGATAACCACGAGATAAGTCCGGGACAATTGATAAACCTTATTGAATCATTTCTCCCGGTGTCAACGATATCAGTAAAAAATAAAGTGGCCGAGAAGGGGGGGGGGGGGGGGGGGGAAAGAAAAATTGTTTTCTACTGAAACAGACAGAAGTGGCAGTTGGATTATTACAAAATTGATAAACCCGAGGAGTCTCGTATCGAATTTGATGAACGAATCGATAATGATTATTGTCATCTCGAGCCTTTGGAGGGGAGGGGAATTCTGTGCCAGAGGTGGAATGCAACGTGACTTGTACCTCGGGAGCAAAGTGGATGGGGGATAAAGGCGGAATAATGGAAGGGGGGGAGAAGTACAAATGGAATACTCATTGAGAAAATAACGGGGTATGGACGATCACGTTTGCTGTGGAAAATTTATCCTGCATAAATTTACTGATTCCAGCAATAAACGTGCAATGAATCACAATATTTCCGGTTGAAGAATTGAGAATAGAAACTACTGAGGGAGATTGGAATTTGATTTCTGGAGGGAATTGTTGTGTCACTCGGTAGGTGGTGAGTATTAAATTTTTAAGATGTGGGACAAAAATAGAAACTATTGTTTATTGGCAAGATATTTATGGCAAGGAACTTTGAGGAGTGGACAAATTCCTGGCTCTAATGGTTTTTGTAAAATTATTTTAAGAGTGAAGAAATCAATTGAACAGTTTTAATAATAAAATATTGGAAAATTTACATGAAAAAAAATTGTCAATGTAAGTTGAGTACTCGTGAATTGTTGAGAAGTGAAAACAAACGATCGGCTCACCTCAAATGACTCCAGATATATTCACCAGAAAATAAATATTTATAATGAGTCTAATGATAGATAGTTCATTAAGAGACAGGTAAAATTCCAGTAATCAGAATGTTAATTATTACAAGAATGACGAAATGAATTGATAAATTGATTTCATCAAAATCTCATTAAATTTATTTATCAACCTGCAACGGTTGAAAATTTTCCAATGAAATTTGTGCTCTAGGGAATTTAATATTGAAATTATTTAAAGAGAATTTTTTTTACAAACGAGAGAATGGCGTCCACTCCATCTTCCCGAGATAAAATCAAGAAAAGCTTTACCGATAATCACTGGCCCAAGGATTCCTTCCGAAGAAAGTATTTATTCTCGAAAAATTCCGACATCATCTCCTGCCTAGAGAATTTATTGCATCTCAATAATTTGCGAACAAATATTTCCTGATTTTCAATAGTCCAATTTTTGTTTAAATCTTTTCGCATGCGATTTTTCCCACGTTCAATAATGTTTCAGACATTCCTAATTATAAATCATTAAAAATTGATAAGAAAATGGGGCGACAAATGTTTATTTCTAATTAAATTTCATTACCCAAATGATTCAAGATATCATAAATAATTCACCAAGTAATAAACGCCAGAGGAAATAATATAAAATTGTGCATATATATTTTTCCAATTGGAAAAATGAGTAGATGCGAGATAAAATAAAGAAAAGCTCTTGTTTATCGAGAATCGCTGAGTCGCGGATTCACTCGGGAGGAGAAAGAATAAATTCTGAGAAATGTTGGACTAGCAAGGTAGGCAGACACTCCAGTTGAAAAGAGGAGTAACCGGTAGATGAGGACCGGGAGAGAGGGAAGGGATACAAAATGCCAGTGGGAGTCGCCGTTGGCCGGATTCGGAGAAGTAAACGGAGATCCAGAGGAGGTCTCGTCCAATTACACGGGATCAAAGTTCCATCGGGGATTCTGGCTCGAGAGATTGGAAAAAAAAATTTTTTCAAACTTTGCGACATCTGATAAGGTCACAATTTCGATAATAATATTGAGCCGTAGACGTTGGAGCACATCAATTTTCAACGGTTTCATGAATTTAATATGAAATTCATAATAACTCACTCTCGAGAGTTCCGTAACCATGCATATGTATGCATTGGTGGATGGAGGAAGGAAGTTAACGAGATTAGAGTACCGGAGACTCTAACTTGAACTAATCTGACTAAAGTCTACCGTTACCCGGGCGTACCTCCAGGGCTTTACCTGAAACTTGTATATATAACCCATTACGTTGGCCTCTCGACAAGCTGACGTAATTATTTCACGTGTTGAATAACGTAAATACGTTCTACTCTCATTTGTCGTTAGGTATTTTGAGAATTGTGAGTAATTTATTGTCATTATTTAATATCACAATTTCTCGAGTCACTGCGTAATATCATAACTCACTAAATGTTTTATTACAGGAGTCAACAAATTTTACTGAAGCGGTCCGGTAATTTCCACGGAATTTTTCTCAAGAGCAAGAGCCGCGGAGGGAAAGTCTCCTCAAAGAGAGTGGGAATAAATCGGAAAAGGGAGTGAAAAATTTTGAAAAAAATTTTCTATTCCATTTAAAAATTCTCCTAATAATGAATTCACGAGTTGAGCAAGAGTATTCCGTCATCGTGAAGGTCATTTCACCTCCGCCACTTGTCAAAAATGTCATAAAACCGTTACTCCACGTGAATTGCTCAAGCGCTGAGAGCCCTCCACCTGCAGAAACGAGTTAAACCAAAAGATCATAGCCCGAGAAACTCCAGTAAATCCCACGAGCATGTCCATTGTTGGCTCTACCCGTGGCAATGCAAAACCCAAAGCCCAAGAGTTGAGTGCATAATTAATGGGGCAACTTGGCCGCTGTACACGGCGTCAGGTTTGCATTGCAAATTATTAAGCGAACGAGACGTGACACGCGCGCCTCCACAACGACAATAAACAATGAATGTTTTTTTCTCTCTCTTTCTCTCTCGCTCTCTCTCTCGTTCTCTCTACATTACACCAACTTTTTAACAATTATTTATTTGTACCGGGACGAAGGGAAAGCCTGTGCATGCCAGTGAGAAATATGGACTCGCATTCTCAACGATAATGACTTCCAACGTCTGTAGAACAAACTTCGACCCCTTGGGGTCACTGTGGCCTCCATGATTATCGCAATTTCTTATCACCGGAAGAATTCCCGTCCAAGTGGAGGAGAGAAAAAAAATCAAGACTCGAGAGTAACGATTGTACGACGTTTTTATCGCGTGCGGTAGATGAATGAAATGGACTTGAAAAAAAAACAATTTTAATTTCAGGAATTCACATTCAGAAAATGACAAAAATTTACCCGTAAAATCTGGTTTTTAATATTTCACTGGCCAAATTAATTCCTTTTTTTCCCGTACATTATTACAATTAGGGCGTAATTATCTGTACAGACTGTAATATCAGACAAATCATTAGAATCCCTCGGAATTGCAATTGAATCCCTGAAACCTAAAATTGTTTTTCTCATTCCAAAAATTGAAAATCCAATGAAATTAAACAAAACATTTTTTTTACTCCATAAAAATGATTATCTAATCATTTTTCTTGTTCCTAAGAACCTAAAAGTGATTACTTCGTTAAATACTCCCAAATTATTCAGCTATTTAAATAACAAAAAAAAATGAGTAAATTTATGCAAATGAGTGGTCGTTAAAAATGGCGCGATTTTTTTCCCCCAAAATTCCTCAGTAATTTTCCAACCGCGCGGGGAAACCAAAGACAAAAATTAATGAAATTTCATTTTTAACTGAACGAAGTGAGACGAGAAAAATAGCCGGCGGAGGATGAAAAATTAAGGATAAAAAAGGTAAAATTTCTACCTGCATCTGAAGCAAGGTCACAACAGTATATATGTATTTGGGGGGAAGGAGGGGCGATAAGAGGGAGGAAACGGTAAAATCCGAGCAAGTAGCAGGTAGTTTCGTGAAAGACTGCGGCTTATTTTCAAGGGCGGCAGGTATAGTAGGCGAGAGAATCGACCGCGGGGGATCTTTGAGCCATCAAAATGCTCATACGGTGGAAATAAGAAGCGTGCAGAGAGAGGAAACACGCACGGGAGTTTCTCTTTTCCCTGCGGATACCATCACGCATGCACACGTCTATTGAAAAAAAAAAAAAAGAAAAAAAAATGTGCGTGCGGTGCTCCCTCCACTGCACGTCTGACAGGTTTTGTGGGGATTCAAAGGGGAAGGAAGACGAGGAAAAAAAAGGAAAAACACGTCCGGACAAAAGGCAGGTGCTGGAATGCATCGATTACTCTCTTCCCGTCGTTGTAGTTGCGCTCAATTGGGGAATAAAGGGAAATTACGACTGAAAATGAAAGTTCTCTTGTAACGAACCCAAGAGAACGTTACACTCGAGTTTTATCGGGGAGGGATTTTAAATTGGAAAAATCATTCAAATATTCCGATCTGTTTGAAGAGACGTAACGCGAGAATAGGCGGAATTTTCTTTAGTGAAATATTTCAGCGAAGGGATTTTTGAGGGCTCAATTTTTAATTTTAATTCGAGTGCGGACGACTGTTTTTTTTTACTTTTCAGTGAAAATGATTGAGGGAAGTTATTAGTTATTTTTTGTTATTCTTTAAATTCATCAAATCTTACCGAGTGTGATTTAAATTCCAAGGTCAGCATCCAGGAATTTATAACTGAATTCCTGGATTTTTGTCTCTAATTTTCAACGACAAAATTTCTAATTTTTCGAACAATATCTCGAATCTCAAAAAAAAATAAGAAATCAATTCTTGAGTGCCTCAAAAAATCCTTCCTCTCTCAATCTATGTCAGTTTCTCAATGACCCTCATCGTCAAAGTTCAAAGAAACTGATAAAAACCCGAAACGCTCTTCTCCCCCGTCCAGGTCAAGAGGGAATTCTCCGGGAGACGTCACCAATAACAAACGATTATAAATCAGGGTAAACCTCACCTTTTGTTGGGCAAGTCTCAGGGACTCCTCGAAGTGCTTGTGCACCGCCTGCTCGGCTGCCCTCTGCTTCTCCAGCCTCTCGCGCTCCATTTTGGCCTCTCTCTCCCGTTCGCGCTTCTCCAATTCACGCACCTCAGCCTCTCTCCTTTCCCTGTTGGTGCAAATAAAAAGAAAAAATTATTAAAAAATTACAATTGAGTCATAGTTGCAACGGAGATTAAACATTTAAACTCCCATCAACCGGTATTCCCATTAAATTCTAAATAACCCGAGAAAATTCTCCCCAAGTCGTTTAAATTTTCATGACTGAGTGGGGAAGTATATCCGAAAGTTCGTAAACTCCGCTCAATCGATTTTAAATCTTCAACTCTATAGGGCATTCGAGTCTCGTCTCACTGGGACCTACAGCTATTGCAGAATAGCCAAACATAAAATTCAATAACAGAAACTTTCACGCAATAAATAAACACCGATCGATGAACTGAAAACATCATTGGCATTGGAAGTTTTAGTGGAAGCTACGGAGTAAACTCGGTAAACTCCCAAGGATACCAAGTCTGTCTGAGAGTCGGCAAGATGAGAGCTAAACTTTGGCTGGAGTTGCCGGCTTTATCCCTGTTCTGTGTTGTCTCCAGTCTCCAGCCCCCCTAGACCCCCTCGCGCCGAAAACTTGGCCTCATTCCCCTGTGTTTGTTGAAAACTCGTCGTAAACTCTTTTATCAACTTTGCAAGAGAAAAATTCAGCCGAGAGATAAATTGTGATTATCCCAATGAATTTCTGCCGTGAAATTTCAGTTTTTTATGAATGAATTCGTGAAAAAATTGGCCGATTATCTTTTTCTCTCACTCTCCAATTTTCCGGAGTCCAAAGAAAATTTTTAAAAGGCAAATCGCCATTCGCTTTTGCCTTTCATTCCAAAAATAATTTCCGCAAATTCCATGGGAGTAGAATGATTTATTAAATGTTTTATTTATCTTGAAAATTCGCTTCGAATAAATAAACCGCCGATAAAAATTCATCATCTCGACGGAAAAGTTCTCAATTTCCGCGTAACTTGTGTTATCACAAAATTCCTAGTATTGCCGAGAAATATAAACAAAGATAAATCACAATTTCTGATAATTCATCGCCAAACGTGAGACATTAAAACCGCATTTTCATCGTCTATGCGTGACTTTCCCTCCCTCCCCCAACCCCCCCCCCCCCCCCCCCCCCCCCCCCCCCCCCCCCCCCCCCCCCCCCCCCCCGAAAATATCACAAAGCAGTGGAATTAATAAAAGAGAAACGAGGAGATAAGCATTCATTAACGCTTGCGCAAGTTATTTACGCTGTTACGTGTCCAGTTTGCTCGCGTCAAGCGCGTGTTAATCGTTGCACTCGGTTACTTCAATGTGCACTTCAATCCTACATTAACACGTTTTGCCCACAACAGCAATTACAAATGCACATACTCATGGTAAGAAAAAAAAAAAATATATATGGAAAAACGTGCGTGATATGTGAGAACAATAACAAGTAATTTCTGACAATGTTATCTTCGCTCCAGATTGAGATTGGAGAATTGTTGTAAACGAGCCGTCACAATGGCGATCTAGCGCGTACTAAAACGAGGGAAACCTCGGAAAATTGGGCTGAATTATTTATATTGAAGGACAAATTGATCTTGATTAGAAAAAAAAAATGTAGAAAATCAACTGATGTTCATATTAAATTGACAATTTATAGTTTTTTATTTGACAATTTTTTTGCTGATAAATTCCTCGTATCAGATAACGAACCTCAAATAATGGAGTAATGGAGCAAAAATTGTCTAACGGTCCAGCGTAATGTCAGCCAAGGGGAAAAAATTAATTGAGAGGAATTCCAAGTCTACTCATATCTAAAAAAAAAATATTTGAGGACTCCTAAACTTCCTGAAACCTCATCTTCCGCCGGCGAATCTCTCGCCCGTTTCGGCTCAATCTCAGCAAACAAACAAGTAAATTCCGACGATTTTATCTTCATTCCAGATTGAGATTAGAAAATCGTCGTGAACGAGTCGACACGTTCGTCCGCCCCCCCTTCCTGAGCAAAGAACAAAAGGACATGAAGAAGTTGGATCGAAGGTCAAGTGAGTTCCTTTCGCTTTAATCGGCCAACGAAATCAACGGAGTCAAGTGTGCTGTAAACTCGTCTCCTTTTTTTTTCCGCTCCCTGCCCACCTTTGGAATGAGACGGGAAACCAGACCGGTCGAGCGAGACGATATCTCGGGACAGCATTTGAAAAGTCCCCCTCCAAAATGGAAACCGGACAAACAAGAAGCAATGGAAGAACAAAAAAAAAAAAAAACAACAAGCCTGAAACGGTGGAGAGAGACGAGAATTGCCAAAAAAGGTATTACGCATCCTCGTCTCAATCCGCATATCTTGCCTCCTGGATTTTTTTTTGTCAATTTTTTTCCTCTCCTTCTCTCGCCCCCTTCGTCGTCTATTTATTTGCGGATTAAATTTCGTCTTTATTCTGAGATTAACCAGTTTCACTGGATAGTATTTATGTTTGTCTTTCTTATTTACGTTCATTGGAATGTAAACAAAGACGAATGACAGTCAATGGATGTGTGTAGCCTGACTTATTGGCCTTGAAATGAATTCTCATTATTTATTTTGTAGAGTTGTTGATTGAGCCGACGTTTGCTTTGGGTTTCTTTTTTGTCCTGCATTTTCCGAGGATTTCTGGAATTGTGGCAGACGTAAATAATACGCTGAAACAATTCTTACGCTTTCTGCACAAGCGACCAGAGGATTTCTAAGTGACGCAACGGTTTTTTTTTTTTTTTTGTGTGTACCTAGAGCATTTTCTCGGGTGCTGATGCGTGCTTAGGACGTTTTCATTCGTCATGCGGGTGTATTCAGTGGTTATTTTTTAGGTTGTTTTATTTATTTATTTTTTCTAGGGCGAGGGA
The DNA here is from genome assembly GCA_030522865.1 of Psyttalia lounsburyi. NCBI lineage: Eukaryota > Metazoa > Arthropoda > Insecta > Hymenoptera > Braconidae > Psyttalia > Psyttalia lounsburyi. Next base: position 117,962 of record JAPYZN010000006.1, read on the forward strand.
ATTCTCCATTTGTGGGACGCCAATGCGGGTAGTCGGGTGGGAGGAGCAGTTGGAGGGAAATGACAGTTTACTGGTTCATATTAAATAGAAAAAGTTATTCCTACTTAATATTGACAGATTCACGTCAATTTAAGCATTTCAATTTTTTAAATAAGACTTCGGGCTAAGGAGAAAAATTGAAAATAATTTTTTTTTAATCAGCTCAATTTCTGCGGATTGTTGATAACGAACTGGAAAATCCTGGGCTAATTATCCGGTGTCGATTGCAATTCCCTCCTCAATTGTCAACATTCATCGAAAAAAATACAGAGAAAACTTTTTTTTTTATCCATAGCCAAGACTTATTGACTTTAACTCAAACGTCTCATTACTCTTTCCCACAAATCCTCCGCTTTTCCCCTTCCGACTGTTAGTACACAAGGGCATTTGCCGCACAACAAGAACGCGAGTCGAAGTCCAGGCGAATCGATAACGCAAAAAAAAAAGAAGCGAAAGGGGAGGGGAAAAAAAAATAGCAATAGAAGAAGGGAGAAGATACGATTTGATAGATGAGGGATCGTTGAGCGTACACGAACCCGAGGTCGTGGCATCGTGTACGCAATGAGAGGGTGGGTAGCTCAATGGGGAAGAAAGGAAAATGCGAACTAGAATGATCGCTCTACCCCCCCCTCTCTCTGACCCCAAACGAACACTGAAGAGGTATAGCATCGAGGCCTGTCGGGAGGCGTAATCGTCCGTGAATCCAAGGGTGGAGGGGAAAAATAATCCCCCGAGCCAGACAAACATTTTTCACGTCCATGGAGACAGAAACGAACGATCATTGAATTTACGGCGAGGGAGTGGGAGAGGAAAATAAAAAAAAAGAATAAAAAAGACCGAGAGAGAGAGGTTGATGACCCCCTTCGACTGCGACTGCTAACTCGTCTACTTTAAAAATAGAAACGTCGAGGTCGCCTCGACGAGGCTAAATATTTCCACGGAAATGAGGAGTAAAAGTATCGAATTCACGGTTGTTGAATTATTTTTTATTTCTCTCCACCGCTCAAGAATTGAAACATCGCAGTTTATGTTGGGCTTTCTTGCGATTAAACAAAGGCAGACATTCAATCTTTATCTTATTTTTATTTAGGGTAGTATCTTCTCTCCCTCTATTTCCGTAAACACGCACTTGGCCGGTGGCCAATAGTGGAATTGGTGAATTCGCATTGAGGAGTAAGTGACCAGTGGTGAAAATAGAATTATTGGACATCACTCGTGGATTCATTTCCCATTGTCTAGAATTTTTTAATTGAAACTACTGCATTTCCACGAATTCCATCCGCAGGAATTCCACATTGTCGGGAAAAACTAACGGAGGCTGACGAAAAAAATTCAAGGTAAAAAGAACAATTGCAAATATAAGTTGAATTTAATCCGAAAATACTAACGCGATTTTTCTCAATTTCATCCACCAAATCTACGACGGAAAGCCCATTAACCGAATTCAACAGCACTCCATAGCGATATTTTCCCGTGAATGAAGTAAACTGTAATAAAATAAATCTCCATTCCATCTTCCCTGGATGACAAGCAACGCCCTCGTAGATTCCCCCCCCGTGGCTCGCCAACTCGGCGGTTTGCCAATGAAAAAAAGAAAAATGACAAACAGTCGTATCCTCCTTTGAACTCGCCACGAAAATCCCCATCGCAAACGTAACTCGAAATTCCGCTGAATACATCGCAAAACTCGCGTGGGCAATAATCGTTATGTTTTTTTTAAATAGATTCTCGAGCGTCTGATGCATCAATTGCCGAGGTCGTCCCAGTATTAAACGTACTCCAACCTTCCCAAGATCCGCCCGTCACGACCTACCACACGTAAAACAAGTTAACAACTGCATTTAGAATATTATATCGGCAATTTCGCACTTGACAGTGCATTTGCGATTACGCGGGTCGCATTGGATTTTTCTTCGTCAGGGCCACCCGGAGAGAACATACTAACTGAAAATTCCCCCTATAAAAAAAAAAAAAAAAAAAAAAAATGAGACTCCATCGCAGAACAATCTGCGAATATTTATTGTTTATTATTTATTTCTAAGCAATTTTTTTTCATTGTTTAGTTAATTTTTTCTTCATGACCAAAAAATATTAGAAAACAGTAGAGACGGAAAATTCTCTGATCGTCGTCAATTCATTTTTTTTTTACGTTTATTTAAGCGAAAAATTGGACAAATCGGAGACTGGGCAAATGCCGTCGGCCCCTTTAAATTCCCGGCTTTATTTATTCCGCACCTTGCCTGACACAGCAATGAGACCATTATCTAACACTCTACCCCTGCCACGTCATCGCAGCTGCGGTATTTCCGAGTATAAAACGATAAAAATAGTCATATCTCATGCACACACGAGTGTCAAAGTATGCAGATAGTGTGGTTTTGTATTTCTCCCACAATATTATTTATTTTTTTTATTTATCTTTTTAATTCCAAGTAGTTATGACCGAGTCGACATTTTAATGGAGCCGTCAGCGCAAAATTTCGCGAGACGTCTATTGACCTAGATCGCTGGCAGTTCTCTTAATCGTTCGCATTTTCTCATTCTCATTCTCATTCGCCGATGTTTATTTTGTCTCTGACTCTTCATCAACGTCTTCATCGTATTACCGAGTTGAAACACGACGATTGAGTGCCCAACGACGGAAGATATTTGCGGTTGTGATTCACCCCAGTAGAGCTTGGGGTTTGACGTGATTTGATAGAGAAAAAAAAAATCGGCAAGTAGTGCGAGAAAATTGAGAGACTGACAAATGGGAAATTCTAGCCGCGGGGATATCATCAGATACGAGGCGGCGACCACTGGCTCGAGATCCTCATTGAGATAATTTTTTTCTTTTGGGTAAATAGATTTTTAATGGTTGATAACTAATTGAACGAATTCTCGGGTTTTATACGTGACCTACGACGGTATGGGCGCATTTTCGATCGCTCCGGAGGCCAATTGGAATTTCGAGGAGGGCGTGACCTTCAAATTATTTTCGTGAAGAGCATTTCGAATAATATTTCCCAAATTCCAAGCAATTCTCCCCTCAACAATTGAAGCGCTTCCCTGGGACATTAGATTAAAAATCCGGGGGAGTGTTGAGGATTTTAATAACTTCCGGTGTAGGTAAATTCGCTCGAGTTTCAATTTTATACGAAAATTCCCTGGAATTCCGAGCTCAGGTGAAAAATAATGGATTCTCAATCAATTCCAATGTCGAAAGTTAGATCAAATGAAATTAAGAGGATTTATCAGTCGATTGAATTATTTCTCATTCATCACGGCCGAATGATCAAACTTTAAACTGAGTTTGAGCTGAAAATTCAATGATAAATTGAAAACTCAATAACATTCCCTCACTTTCCCTCAGTAATTAACCAGAACTGTGAACCCTCGTTGACCTCCAAAAAAGGTTTTCCCCGGAATTCTCTATTTTTTTTTTCTCACCCTCCCTCTCTTGCCGCGGTATTTCCAAAGAATTGTGGGCTGCAACTGTGTTTTCAGGATGACAGGTAGAGATCCCCCAGGGACAAAGGAGGGCCCTTAAAATATGTAGTCAAAGCTGGACTTTTGTGTGATTTGTTTCGACTACCTGAGAGCCCCTTTCAGTCTCTCTCGAACAATAAATGAATGAAGGGGTAGTTGAAATATCGTAGTAAATCGCTTGATTGAGCTACATTGTTTGGCGAGCGCGGTGGGGGGTTGAGGGGGGGGGAGGGGGAGGGTGATATTTTTTACGCAGTTGAAACCGTTGACATTGACGGAAAAATTGGGTTCAGTTCAAAATCCAGTTGAGCAAACGAGCGACACACGAGGCGTTCGTTTGACCTGTTCGACCTTCGTAAATGCGATGGAGATTACAGCGTAATCATCGATCCTATTACGAAACCCACATTCTCGGGAAGGCAATGATCAGCGGGGGAGAGGCAATTGGAAAGTGCGAAATGATATATTAAAAAAAATATTTTCCATTTGTTTGAGGATTAGATTGAACTGAATTTTCTTGTTTCACACGCTCTCACTGAATAATTTATCAATTGAAATTTCTACTTTGTCAGAGGATTCCATTCAATTGATGAAATTCAGGGAAAACTTGAGTTGAATTTTGTCCATTTGAATTCCTTTAAATTAATAATTGAATTTAAATGTTTCAAGGGTGAATAAAAAAATAAAAATTGAGTCAGGTTATGAAAAAATCGTACTCTCCAGGGATTCACTCCCCCCCCCCAATGATTTCCCGGAAATGTCATTTCCTCCCAGTCCATCAATTTTCCTCGAGAAGTCACTCGCCCCCTGGCGCAAGAATTCCCCAAAGATTAATTTTAAAAAATTCCTGACTCCCATTCTCAACTTACAACGTAATTGTCGCCGTCGAATCCGGCATAAATCCCTGCTGTGGGCTTGGACTGACGTGATGATGCTGAAAGCCAGTTGCCTGTGCCGGTGATACAGCTGGCAATAAATTATAAGGCTGATAAAGCAGCTGTGGCTGTGGCTGACTGCCACCAGTCGCCAATAATATTTGCGTCTGTCCGGTTTGCGTGTGATTATGCGGGTTAACCTGTCCAGTGGCAGTCTGCGGGCTCGCCGGAAGAACCGCCATAGCTGCTGGCGCACCACCACCTCCTAACACTGGTGGCATACTCGAGTCGTTGAACGCCCCGAGGCACCACTCACCAACATCATTTGCATGTGATAAGTTATCCCAGTGGCCGCCAAACGGCTGCACACAATGAGGCCCGCCACGCAAATTGATCAATTCTCTTTAAACTCCCTAGACTCCAGTGGGCACTTTTCTATCCATCACAGGAGCCACCGGGACTCATCAATTTTTCCCACCCAAACTATTGATCAGTTTTGCACTGGTGGAGTTAGTTCACTCTAATCTCCCCCCAATGGACCACTTCACGCATTATTTTCCCACGCGATGAGGGCTATTTTTTTATTTTCCACACTAGGACCACTTTCCGGACTCCTCTGGGCCCCCGGGCGTTGATTAATCCTCGGCCTTTAAATTCCTCCTGGATCTCTTTTTTCGGCCACTGACCCAAAAAGCAATAGTTCAACGTTTGGTTTTCCACAAAATGTTTCACTCTATATTCACCATTTACCCGCGATTATCAAGCACTATTCATCACTCAACAACCACTCCACGCACACAAACTCGATCCATAAGCGGAGGTTTTTTATTCTCTCATAAGAGGGATATAACGGGCGCCTCCCCCTCCAACAGCCCAAGGAGCGAGTCACGGACAATGAAGGAGGCTTCCTTTGAATCGCGAATGAACAAAAAAAAAAGGGAAATAACTGAATTCACTCGGGGGATTTTTCGTGAGATTTGCGAAAAATAATCACTGGCTCCGGAGGTAATAAATCGTGACGAGGCTCGCGAGGTGGAACCTTATCGAGACGTTATCCTTGTCTCGTTGGAAAAATAAAACGAGGCTAGCTGTCTCGCGATTAATTCACCAGTAGCACGAGGGCACTCGAGACCTTGGATAATTCTTCTGCGTACGCCTTTTATTGCGAGCCGATGCCTGAATTTCAATGACAAAAATTGTACAACTTCACCGGGGACTCGCTGATTTCCCGGGGTTTGGGGGGTAACTGGGCGGAAGGGGGAACGCTAGTCCACTGGGTAATTCATTCACCGAGTGGAGGGCAAAAATCGGTTGATAGACAAATTTTTGTTTTCACTCTAGTTTTCTTTTCTCCTCAGTGCGAAAACTGGGTCTCAACGCAGCGCGACAGTCAATCAAGCTGCGTCGAAGGCCGCTACTCTACTGGCGCAGCGAACCAAGCTCCAACAGTCGAAACCCCCACCATCAGGCGGCCGGAGACTCCCCCTCCGCCGAGGCAGCCCCACTTCGGATGGAAGTTAGGCGTCTCTCCATCGTTCATGACCAGACCCGACATCCGACGACCGGAGGGGGGCTCCCTTTTACTGGTATCGGTTCAGTTTCTTTTCTCTGCAGTGCTCTCTGTGTATACCCTCTTCCCAGTTGAAATTTCTCTCTCCTCGGGTCGTCTCACCACCTCTCCCTCCTCCCGCTTGCCTTCGGCCCAACACATGGAGTTACGGTCATCGATGCCGAGCTCTCGGCCAACTCACCCACGATTTACGTTTTTTATCTCGGCCAGTCGTAGATATTTCTTGAAAAGTCGGGAATAATTTCGGTTCAATAGGACTCTTGTGGAATATTTTTTGGGATTTAAGAAGAAATGGCAAAGAACGACAATTGGAGACTTCTAGGGAGCCTGAAATTTTTTTTTGCCAGGGAGAAATCAGTTCAATTCTTGAGAACTCAGGGAAATTACAATTTTTATGACCAGATGACAACGGAAGTTATTCAAGATTTTGAGAATTCAGGGCAACAATTTTGGGCAATTATTATTTTGTTTAATGTCGATAATGAGCGCGAGAATTCTAATTGTCGGGAATATTTCCGGTTCAATAGGGATCTTGTGAGATATTTTTGGGGATCGAGAGCATTTTTTTTTGAGAGAAAATTATTCCGTTATTTTTGTCGTCAGTGAAAGCTCGAGTCAATTCTTAAGAAGTCAATGAAATTAAAATTTTTATGTTCGGCTGACAACGGAAATTATAGAATACTTTGAGAACTCGCGCAAAAAATTTCCTGAACTTCCGATTCCCGGAAAATTCGGTTCGAGCTGATGTTAAATGTCGATAATGGGCGTGAGAATTCTAATTGTCATTGAAATAGTCAATTTATCATGAATTTCCAAGTTTCATACGATCCGATCTTGAACTGCCTTCAAATACCCATTAAAAATTCAAACGATACCATTGTTTAATTTAAAAAAATCTACCAACGTCACACGTTCCGGAGAATCCGTGCGGAATTGAAGAAGAAAATCGCGGATCATGGGCAGTGGAGCCAGAATGAATTTTCCCTGAAATATTTTCGCGACATTTCACGGTAGAAAAAAAAAACAATTCCACCAGAGTCCAATTGTCATCAGTTGATTAAAATCGCTCCCGACGGCTTCCCCTCATTGTCAGAGAAAGGAGAATGACTCCGTCTCTCACGGAGTCATAAATTACATAATAGTGAAAATAGGATGGAATGTTCTCTCTTTGTGTCACCACTCGAGGTAATGGTCGGTAGCGAGCGCTGCAGGGGTCTCCAAAAATACGTCGCTATTGGATTCTCCGTAGACACTTGAACCCGAAAAGAATACGTCGTATCTCTACAGTATTTGTATCACCCACAGTGACAGTTTAATCTCGGCGCAACGTGGGAGTTGGCTGGCTTTAACTCTGTATCCCTCTCCGTAAACGCACCACCAATACATGGACACAAGCCCCCCCCCGGTTTGCAGATTCCTGGGCAATTCGGGGGTGGTAAATGAGGCTAGGAAGGGGAGAATGTTATGGGTTTCGCTATCGATCCAACGAATTTTGCCAGAGTTACGATTCAATTACGTCCCGAGTGGTTTATTCCATTTTAATAAACATACCGAGAAATAAACGAATTATTCGTACGATTAAATTGAACAATTGTATTCAATTGTTCAATTTAATTGCCAAACTCAATTACAAAATTCTGGTTTATTCAAGGGGAATATTTTTTTTCAATCCCATTTGCTGAGGTGAAATTTCATTTTTACCCGATCATTTCAAACTCAATTTAATATTAAATAATTGAAACAATATGTACTAAAAATTAATTGTCTTCAATTCGAAAAACCGAAACCCCCGTCGAATCGCCAAAAAAATTGAGGATTAAAAAATTCGCCAGCGAATTTCCAAACTTTTAATTAAAAAAATTCAATACCTGTACGTCATGAATTCCTCGCAATTTTTAACTTAAAATTCACAACAAATTATTTCAAGGATTTCACTGATAGACGACCTTGTACGTACAATACTCAGTCATTGTGTCGAGGATTATTTTCCATCGTGACTAATATCCATTCGGGGTTAGTCACTTGCAGTTGATGCTAAGTGTGCGATTATATTCACATTCCAGGAATAGATATTTCTCTATTCTAGCCTTTAAAATGCATACACGCGATATCGTGCTGAAAGAGTGTAATAAAAATTGAGAGCAAAGTGAGAGGGGGGGGGGGGGGGGAGAGCCCCGGGGGCAAAAAACTTGGGGTAAAATTTTGTAATTTGAGGGGAAGTTTGTGCATTAATGCTCATGTCGTGTAGTTTCTTGTGAATGTAAGGTCAAAATGAGAAGGCACCCAGCAAAGTTGGACCGGAAGCATTATTTCAAGGGGCGGAGGGGGGGGGGGAGAGGGGGACGAGAGAGGGTCTTTCGGTTTCAGAATGAGAGGAAAGTTGTCGTGGGGCTCTTTTGAAGAATTTTCGCGACAGCTGCAGAGCTACACTCCTCTCTTTTCTGATAGTCGGCGATGAGGGCACATGGGAGAGGCTCTCTTTGGGTCCGCTCCTCCGACGAATGCCAAGAAAAAAAGGTGCAAAAAAAATTGCATGCGAACCTCGCGTGCTTCCAAGGACACTATTCGCAAGCATTTTTTTTTTCAATCTCTCGCATTATCGAGCTGATTACTTTTAAAATGAGGGAACATTAATTAACTGGTGATAAATTATTCATTGTCTATGATCTCTGTGTGTGTGTATGTGTGTATGAGAGAGAGAGAGAGAGGGGTAATTAGATTTCATAATTTTATCTGTTTAATTATGCAAAGTGAGGTGAACTCTGTTGAAATTTCTAGCAAATGATATGAAATTATTCGGTCGATTGAGGTGTATTTTGGAATGCTGGAATGTCTGAGTCACGGCTGGTTGATGAACCGACATTATTTGTGAATGATGGATTTATTGAACTGTGGCTTCAGGCGCTAGTGCTTATGACGCATTTGAACATTTTTTTTTTAAACGTTAAATTTTTAATGAGGCTCTCCCTCCCGTTTCTATTTTTATTTGATTTCTTTCTGCAGTGGAATTGCCGCGTAAAAATATCACTCGTTTTCGGTTAACGAGTGGCGAGGCATATCCTCATTGTTAGATATTAAAATCTAAAAATTTACAGAAGTGGGTAAAATTTGAATGTGCAAAATGAAAAATTTTTACGAATTCAATTGCACCAGGAGATGTGGCAAATAAAATCCCCGAGACTTTTCTCAATTGAATTCCATTTTTTTGTACTCGAAAATAATGAATTTTGATATTAAAACTAATGGCAATTTTCTTAATCGTTTGCAATGAATAATTCATTAATATCCCATTAAATCTATTCACTCCGAATGAACTGTTTCCGATAATTATTGAAAAATGCCGGAATGCCGGGATCGTTTGCGATTGTACGGAAATTATTCTCGATAATTCGAATGCGAGACGGAGTGAGCGCTTGGAAGGGCTCTTCATTTATCCTCAAGACTCGTTTTAGGTAATAAATTATGCTCAGCCCCTCGCCGCGAAGTGACACGTATTACCAATGAATTTGCAATGGCTGCGGGGTTTTATCAGTGACAAAAAGGGGGGGGGGGGGGGGGGGGGAATTTTAACACACGCACATTGAATTTCACACGTGTACATGTGGCCGAGTGTACTGAACAGGCCACTCTGTCAATATTACATAATACATTTCTCGGGGTTTTGATGTATATCGGTGGACTTTCGTATGTAACACGAGTTGGGCCGGAGCGCGTTTGGAGGCTTGTAAATATTAATGAGCACGATTATCACGATCTTTCACAACGGTATTTCTTCGACTCTCAATATCGTACCTGTTTCGGTGTTTTTGGAGGTGAATTTTATTTGATTTTTTTTCTTTTCTTCCTCGAACCTTTCTTTTTTTTTGGAGTTTAAAGAGTTCGCTGAGTAAGAGGACGAGTGGTTTATGGGGAATGTCGACGCGTGGCTCTTCGACTGTAAAACTCGTTCTCTTAATTGCTCCTCGAGTTCGAGGAGTGATAAGGGAATTATCGGCGGTTTTTTTATTATTGCTTTTTAATTTCATAGTGGAAGAGTGAGGATTTTTTTTCGGGTAATTTGAGAGAGTTTGGGGTTTATGGGAATTTTCGGGAATTTTTTATGGGAATTCCGGATACTCGCGGACATTGAGAGATTGTTTTGAGAAAAAATTCAGAAATGGTTTTTTTTTTCCATGGGTTGTTCAGGCATTTTTTTTCACGATTCTATTGTTTACTTGTGGAGAGAATTATTGTGAGGGCTCTTATCATTGAAAATGCAAAAAATTAATGCACAGTGATCAAAAAAATTGCGTTTCAGTCCAGTCAATTTAGGCAATAATATTTGGATTGCCGGAGAACAAAAAGATTTGTTGTTTGCGAGTAAACAGAATAATACACTATCTTATCAGGCGATGAGACAAATTCTCCCTAACAAACGGAAATTTATAATGGCATTAGTCGGAAAATACTTTCATCGTCTGATGACGTAATGTTCAAATAACTTGAGGCCCAAGAATTCACTTTGTCGTAGAAACAATTGACATAAATAGAACTTTCCTCCTTATTCTCCGATAAATCAATGTTGATTAGTTTCAATAATTTTCTTATCAATAAAAATGATAACTCTAATCGCCTCTTAATTTGTTTGTCCATTAATACATTCTAAGAACTATCAAAATAACTCGAATCTATTTTTAAATCACGGGTAATTATTCACAAAATTACAAAAAGTTCAACTGGCTCTCAAAAAAATCAAATTACCAAATAAAAACCGAAAAGGTTATTTTCATTGAAAAAAAAAGTCCCCCAACGAATGTTTTATTTCATTCGAATAATAATCTTTATCAGTTTAATCTCTTTAATTTATGGAACTGAAAATATAACGAACTGCATTCGTAACTGAATGCTCAGAGAGATAAGCCGAGCCAATAACCTTTATTTGGATCAAACAAAAATTTATTAATAATAAAAAAAACCCGAGCTCAGTACAAAAAAAAACTCCAAATAAATATTATTCGTTTCCCCCAAACTTAAGTCATTCTCAAACAAACCAATTATTATCCCCGGCATTTACGATGGCCTGGCAAGGAATGTCACAACAGTTAAAAACCATGACAGACAATTAAACTATTCGTCATTAGCCCGCGGGCCAATTGTCGTATCTAATACTATAATAAACCGCATTCTCCCTATCCCGGGAAATAATCAAATTCTCTCAAATCGATTGACAAAAAGATAAAAAAGAAATCGGGTCGCGCTCGTGTCTGAACATTCGGCCTTGATCGAGTCATCCACGTGCAGTAGAATTTCCACTCCCTCCGGGAAAGTGCTGCAGATCACGGTAAAAATTCATACATGCATACTGAATAATCCAAACGGCGGTATGAGGGCCTCGTGCCTTGTTTACCCGGTATTCGCAATGCAGGGGATGGGCAGAGCCCAAGCGTATATACAGTACCGGGGGAAGTTATCGATTGCCACCCGGCGTCAACCCTCCCATGTAAATCGGATAGTTCCTGGAGCGAAACGAGAAGGGACTCGGAATACCCAACACAATCGAGCGACAGGACAGAAAGTAAGATAGACAGGGGGGGGGGCTTTTGCAAGAATTCCATGGGAAAGCTCATTTCATTCGTCAGGCTCAAGTGTCGGCATTCCCCTCATCGTTCATTCATCAGTTGATTTTATTTGGCGACTTGTTGGAATTGAAACGACGTCTTCGCACGTTCGCTCATCGACTACAACTGCTCCAAAAAACAATGGGTAATTTTGGCAATAGAATTTTCGAATATGGGCACTTTCACGGCCGGGGCTTGCCATTTTATTTTTTTTAGTAAAAATTTATGGTCTTTTTTTTGGTGAGAATAATCTCGGGCCCCATCAGACCCAGCCCATATCCCATCCAATGGTTTCCTGTGACGCCACGGGAATGGCGAACGCTGGGGATTTCAATTTCTTTGATGTCAAAAAGTGGAACGCGATTTTGGGAGAAATTTCGGTCAATCGGTTGTTTAAAAAATATTTAATGGACCTCAGGAGTACCTCAGTACCTCGGTTGATTTCGCGAGTAGTCAGAATGTTGACGCATTTGGTGGAGAATTATTTATAATTTATACAAGAAACTTCTGCTGAAGTCTAAGACGCCGAAAAAATTGGCGAGTATATTTTGAAAATTTCCAACAATTCAACAATCCAACAAAACCAATGATTTCGGATTTTTCACGTTACGTTCCCGAAATGGAGAATTCAACTGAGATCAATCAAAAATCCAATGAAATTATCAAGTGATAAATTGGCAGGTGAACCTGAAGTGGCCAATTTCATTGAATACCCGAGAATTCCCCAGATTCTGATAAAAATAGTCGATTAATTTCCGAGTATATGAAAATACCGGAATTGCCGGGAATTTCCGTGTGAAAAATGTCGAGAGACCCCCGGAACAAGTGGTGGGCCTATTTATCATTGACTATCCAATCAAACCTGAAATCTCGTTTCATTAGTCCGGCTCGAGTGTCGGCATTCCTCCCTCCGTCGGATATTCATTACCAGATTTTTTTGTTCTCTCCCAGAATTAAAACAACGGTTATTCCTTGTCCGTAAATCCGCATATCACAACAGTCCCGAGTACCTGAATACCTCTGTTGTGGAGTGATTAAATAGAGTCGAGGGATTTTCATGGCCTCGAGAGTATAAAATCGACTGTGTGTATTTCACGTGAATACATGACTGAACCCACGTATGAGAGAGAAATTGCGAGAGACGGAGGCGAAGAGAGAGAGAGCGAGAGAGAGGAGAGTTTGGCGTGGCCGGGCTACATAACCACAAGCAGCGAAACGACCGTCGTATACAGGGGGTCACGTGGCAAATGGTCGGCCATCTTGAAAATAACGATCCAAGCATCTGCCGACGCGGCTTCTTTCGGCACGAGAGAAAACAAATCGGGCGAGGGATATCGAGTGTACGGGCTTGACGAATGGAAACAAATTAATCCGAGTGTGAGTCCATACTTCGCGAGTAATCTCTCCGCAATCGTTTTATTTTGGAATGCACTTTAAGCGCAAAATAATACTCGGACGCGAATACCTCAGGACAATGTGGGCGGATTTTTTAAATGACTGAATTCCTTTTTTATTAATTAACAGTTTGTTGAACTGGGCATGATTGTTAATAGTCAATTAAAACTGTTGAATGTCTAATTAATTGATGTGCCTGTGGGTGAAGGAAAATCTTGGGAAAAGCCGTCGTCTCGGGTCACAAATTGGCTGGGGGCCTGAGGCCTGAGGACTGGCGCATGTGTACCGGAGAGGATTTTCAATAAAACAATTAATTAAGGTTGCATTATTCAACCATTTGTTCATCGCCTTTTGTGTAAACTAGGCGCTCTGTTACTTGAGCCATCAATCAGTGCAGCAATTCCAAGTTCAACCCTTGACATTATTTTCGGCGCGTCAAGTTTGGTACAGACATTTTTTTTAATTCCTCCCCAAATGCTCATTAAGCCAGAGAGAAATGGATCAATTGCGTTCCGGCTAGACCAATCGCGGCGCAAAAAAAATAATCGACTTCATAAAAACATTGAATCACCTCAGCCTATGAGAGCAAATTCAATGCCACAAATTGGCGGGATTAAAACAATTTCCCAACAATCCACCCATCAGACCTTGAAAGTAAAGGTGAAGGGCCGAGAGTTCACTGGATCGATCAGCGAAAAAGGAAAACAAGGGGAGAACTGAGTAATAATCGAGACAAGTTTAAAGTGTCAACGAGAGCGAGCGAGAAAAAAAAAAAAGG